>CAWVNZ010001099.1:0-7500 GCA_963930735.1 Dioctria linearis
GCAACAACACGCGATTCATTTTTAATGATTATTTCACTTTACTTCCATTTCGTTAAGTTTATTTGTTGTGTTCCACACACACACACACACACACACACACACACACACACACACACACACACACACACACACACACACACACACACACACACACACACACACACACACACACGCGCACACACACACACACACACACACACACACACACACACACACACACACACACACACACACACACACACACACACACACACACACACACACACACACACACACACACACACACACACACACACACACACACACACACACACACACACACACACACACACACACACACACACACACACACACACACACACACACACACACACACACACACACACACACACACACACACACACACACACACACACACACACACACACACACGCACACACACACACACACACACACACACACACACACACACACACACACACACACACACACACACACACACACACACACACACACACACACACACACACACACACACACACACACACACACACACACACACACACACACACACACACACACACACACACACACACACACACACACACACACACACACACACACACACACACACACACACACACACACACACACACACACACACACACACACACACACACACACACACACACACACACACACACACACACACACACACACACACACACACACACACACACACACACACACACACACACACACACACACACACACACACACACACACACACACACACACACACACACACACACACACACACACACAGACACACACACAGACAACACAGACACACACACAGACAACACACACACACACAACACACACACACACACACACACACACACACACACACACACACACACACACACACACACACACACACACACACACACACACACACACACACACACACACACACACACACACACACACACACACACACACACACACACACACACACACACACACACACACACACACACACACACACACACACACACACACACACACACACACACACACACACACACACACACACACACACACACACACACACACACACACACACACACACACACACACACACACACACACACACACACACACACACATAATGCAGCAAAATTACAACCACTTGATGCCGCGAACGTGTGTAGGAATAGGAGATCGATGATCTTTAATTATATGCATAGAATGGCTGGAAGGTGTGAATGTAAACAAAAACAGTTTGCAAGAAAAGTAAAAACAGGTTGACGATTTGGCGAACCTTAAATAAATAAAAACGTGAAACATTGTTCTGATTATATTAATTTAAAATGCAATATTTTCACATCTTGCTCATTAAATGGTATTAATTGTATGCGCGTTTATAAAGGCTACAAAGACTACAACATTTTTTGTTATATAAACGATTTAGCTGCATAAGCGATCTGCGTTCGGCAATTAAAGCCCACAGCACCAACCAGCTATTCATAATTCCAGCTAAATGTGTTATGTTATATAAATAAATAAATATAAATGTAAAGGGTGAAGCCTACAATTAAATTTTAATTTGCATTCTACAGATACTGTACTGTTCCTCGAAAATGTTTCGGCCACGAGAGTATAATTAATTTTTACTTTATATATATATCTTGTAGCGCCATCGACTGGAATGAAAAAAATTTGCTGTTATGAGTCAGGTTGACATTTTGCTAGGTACATGAACGCTTTTCTCACGGATAAAATTGTACAGATAGCATATGGAATACTTCGTAACGAAACTTTGAAATTCATGTGTTGACTCGAAACTGGTGTAAACATGGCATGTAGGTAATGCAATCTTCTGAAGAAGGTACCAACGGAGTTTTACATCGATCTAATTAGAAAAAACCGTAAAAATCAACAAAAAAGAAACCCCAAGACTGAAAAATTTAACTAACATAAAGTGTTCTTGCCCTGGACCTGGATATTTTGACAATTCTCTTTGTTATGCAGGTAAATGATCTTGAAGGCATCGCGTGATAAAAGTATCAATCGATTATTGTTCTAATAAACAAATACACCATCATGGGAATAACAAAGATATACTATAAGCTCAGCTATATTCACCTAGCGATATAGTTTCTAAATACAATGCATGGGCATACAATAGTATCAATACAATATATCAATGCTGAGTAAGGCGAGTTTTACGACATTTTAAATTAATATGGGGGCGATGATCTGAAAAGTTAGATCAAGAAATAAAAGGCGAGGTTAATAGCACGCAAATATTTTTATTGTAGCCGACGAACATTTAATGTTTTGCGTTTGAAAATAATAAATTTTACAAAGTGTAAGAACATGAATAGTACACGCAGAAAATCAATTTGGAATACTGTGTTGAACCAGAATAGAAAACAAAATATAATTTCAACCGATTTATATATAAGATAGTAGATACTGCACCTCCAGGCAGATTAAAAATCGCATACTTAACAGTAAATATTTTAATCTTGGTGTGGAATACATATTGCAATGCCAATGCCAATGCCAACACCTAAAGCATCAATTGCTTCCTGCAACAACACGCGATTCATTTTTAATGATTATTTCACTTTACTTCCATTTCGTTAAGTTTATTTGTTGTGTTCCACACACACACACACACACACACACACACACACACACACACACACACACACACACACACACACACACACACACACACACACACACACACACACACACACACACACACACACACACACACACACACACACACACACACACACACACACACACACACACACACACACACACACACACACACACACACACACACACACACACACACACACACACACACACACACACACACACACACACACACACACACACACACACACACACACACACACACACACACACACACACACACACACACACACACACACACACACACACACACACACACACACACACACACACACACACACACACCACACACACACACACACACACACACACACACACACACACACACACACACACACACACACACACACACACACACACACACACACACACACACACACACACACACACACACACACACACACACACACACACACACACACACACACACACACACACACACACACACACACACACACACACACACACACACACACACACACACACACACACACACACACACACACACACACACACACACACACACACACACACACACACACACACACACACACACACACACACACAGACACACACACAGACAACACACACACACACACACACAACACACACACACACACACACACACACACACACACACACACACACACACACACACACACACACACACACACACACACACACACACACACACACACACACACACACACACACACACACACACACACACACACACACACACACACACACACACACACACACACACACACACACACACACACACACACACACACACACACACACACACACACACACACACACACACACACACACACACACACACACACACACACACACACACACACACACACACACACACACACACACACACACACACACACACACACACACACACACACACACACACACACACACACACACACACACACACACACACACACACACACACACACACACACACACACACACACACACACACACACACACACACACACACACACACACACACACACACACACACACACACACACACACACACACACACACACACACACACACACACACACACACACACACACACACACACACACACACACACACACACACACACACACACACACACACACACACACACACACACACACACACACACACACACACACACACACACACACACACACACACACACACACACACACACACACACACACACACACACACACACACACACACACACACACACACACACACACACACACACACACACACACACACACACACACACACACACACACACACACACACACACACACACACACACACACACACACACACACACACACACACACACACACACACACACACACACACACACACACACACACACACACACACACACACACACACACACACACACACACACACACACACACACACACACACACACACACACACACACACACACACACACACACACACACACACACACACACACACACACACACACACACACACACACACACACACACACACACACACACACACACACACACACACACACACACACACACACACACACACACACACACACACACACACACACACACACACACACACACACACACACACACACACACACACACACACACACACACACACACACACACACACACACACACACACACACACACACACACACACACACACACACACACACACACACACACACACACACACACACACACACACACACACACACACACACACACACACACACACACACACACACATAATGCAGCAAAATTACAACCACTTGATGCCGCGAACGTGTGTAGGAATAGGAGATCGATGATCTTTAATTATATGCATAGAATGGCTGGAAGGTGTGAATGTAAACAAAAACAGTTTGCAAGAAAAGTAAAAACAGGTTGACGATTTGGCGAACCTTAAATAAATAAAAACGTGAAACATTGTTCTGATTATATTAATTTAAAATGCAATATTTTCACATCTTGCTCATTAAATGGTATTAATTGTATGCGCGTTTATAAAGGCTACAAAGACTACAACATTTTTTGTTATATAAACGATTTAGCTGCATAAGCGATCTGCGTTCGGCAATTAAAGCCCACAGCACCAACCAGCTATTCATAATTCCAGCTAAATGTGTTATGTTATATAAATAAATAAATATAAATGTAAAGGGTGAAGCCTACAATTAAATTTTAATTTGCATTCTACAGATACTGTACTGTTCCTCGAAAATGTTTCGGCCACGAGAGTATAATTAATTTTTACTTTATATATATATCTTGTAGCGCCATCGACTGGAATGAAAAAAATTTGCTGTTATGAGTCAGGTTGACATTTTGCTAGGTACATGAACGCTTTTCTCACGGATAAAATTGTACAGATAGCATATGGAATACTTCGTAACGAAACTTTGAAATTCATGTGTTGACTCGAAACTGGTGTAAACATGGCATGTAGGTAATGCAATCTTCTGAAGAAGGTACCAAACGGAGTTTTACATCGATCTAATTAGAAAAAACCGTAAAAATCAACAAAAAAGAAACCCCAAGACTGAAAAATTTAACTAACATAAAGTGTTCTTGCCCTGGACCTGGATATTTTGACAATTCTCTTTGTTATGCAGGTAAATGATCTTGAAGGCATCGCGTGATAAAAGTATCAATCGATTATTGTTCTAATAAACAAATACACCATCATGGGAATAACAAAGATATACTATAAGCTCAGCTATATTCACCTAGCGATATAGTTTCTAAATACAATGCAGGGGCATACAATAGTATCAATACAATATATCAATGCTGAGTAAGGCGAGTTTTACGACGTTTTAAATTAATATGGGGGCGATGATCTGAAAAGTTAGATCAAGAAATAAAAGGCGAGGTTAATAGCACGCAAATATTTTTATTGTAGCCGACGAACATTTAATGTTTTGCTTTTGAAAATAATAAATTTTACAAAGTGTAAGAACATGAATAGTACACGCAGAAAATCAATTTGGAATACTGTGTTGAACCAGAATAGAAAACAAAATATAATTTCAACCGATTTATATATAAGATAGTAGATACTGCACCTCCAGGCAGATTAAAAATCGCATACTTAACAGTAAATATTTTAATCTTGGTGTGGAATACATATTGCAATGCCAATGCCAATGCCAACACCTAAAGCATCAATTGCTTCCTGCAACAACACGCGATTCATTTTAATGATTATTTCACTTTACTTCCATTTCGTTAAGTTTATTTGTTGTGTTGCACACACACACACACACACATACACACACACACACACACACACGCACACACACACACACACACACACACACACACACACACACACACACACACACACACACACACACACACACACACACACACACACACACACACACACACACACACACACACACACACACACATACACACACACACACACACACACACACACACACACACACACACACACACACACACACACACACACACACACACACACACACACACACACACACACACACACACACACACACACACACACACAGCACACACACACACACACACACACACACACACACACACACACACACACACACACACACACACACACACACACACACACACACACCACACACACACACACACACACACACACACACACACACACACACACACCACACACACACACACACACACACACACACACACACACACACACACACACACACACACACACACACACACACACACACACACACACACACACACACACACACACACACACACACACACACACACACACACACACACACACACACACACACACACACACACACACACACACACACACACACACACACACACACACACACACACACACACACACACACACACACACACACCACACACACACACACACACACACACACACACACACACACACACACACACACACACACACACACACACACACACACACACACACACACACACACACACACACACACACACACACACACACACACACACACACACACACACACACACACACACACACACACACACACACACACACACACACACACACACACACACACACACACACACACACACACACACACACACACACACAACACACACACACACACACACACACACACACACACACACACACACACACACACACACACACACACACACACACACACACACACACACACACACACACACACACACACACACACACACACACATAATGCAGCAAAATTACAACCACTTGATGCCGCGAACGTGTGTAGGAATAGGAGATCGATGATCTTTAATTATATGCATAGAATGGCTGGAAGGTGTGAATGTAAACAAAAACAGTTTGCAAGAAAAGTAAAAACAGGTTGACGATTTGGCGAACCTTAAATAAATAAAAACGTGAAACATTGTTCTGATTATATTAATTTAAAATGCAATATTTTCACATCTTGCTCATTAAATGGTATTAATTGTATGCGCGTTTATAAAGGCTACAAAGACTACAACATTTTTTGTTATATAAACGATTTAGCTGCATAAGCGATCTGCGTTCGGCAATTAAAGCCCACAGCACCAACCAGCTATTCATAATTCCAGCTAAATGTGTTATGTTATATAAATAAATAAATATAAATGTAAAGGGTGAAGCCTACAATTAAATTTTAATTTGCATTCTACA
>CAWVNZ010001099.1:17500-20000 GCA_963930735.1 Dioctria linearis
ATTAATATGGGGGCGATGATCTGAAAAGTTAGATCAAGAAATAAAAGGCGAGGTTAATAGCACGCAAATATTTTTATTGTAGCCGACGAACATTTAATGTTTTGCGTTTGAAAATAATAAATTTTACAAAGTGTAAGAACATGAATAGTACACGCAGAAAATCAATTTGGAATACTGTGTTGAACCAGAATAGAAAACAAAATATAATTTCAACCGATTTATATATAAGATAGTAGATACTGCACCTCCATGCAGATTAAAAATCGCATACTTAACAGTAAATATTTTAATCTTGGTGTGGAATACATATTGCAATGCCAATGCCAATGCCAATGCCAACACCTAAAGCATCAATTGCTTCCTGCAACAACACGCGATTCATTTTTAATGATTATTTCACTTTACTTCCATTTCGTTAAGTTTATTTGTTGTGTTCCACACACACACACACACACACACACACACACACACACACACACACACACACACACACACACACACACACACACACACACACACACACACACACACACACACACACACACACACACACACACACACACACACACACACACACACACACACACACACACACACACACACACACACACACACACACACACACACACACACACACACACACACACACACACACACACACACACACACACACACACACACACACACACACACACACACACACACACACACACACACACACACACACACACACACACACACACACACACACACACACACACACACACACACACACACACACACACACACACACACACACACACACACACACACACACACACACACACACACACACACACACACACACACACACACACACACACACACACACACACACACACACACACACACACACACACACACACACACACACACACACACACACACACACACACACACACACACACACACACACACACACACACACACACACACACACACACACACACACACACACACACACACACACACACACACACACACACACACACACACACACACACACACACACACACACACACACACACACACACACACACACACACACACACACACACACACACACACACACACACACACACACACACACACACACACACACACACACACACACACACACACACACACACACACACACACACACACACACACACACACACACACACACACACACACACACACACACACACACACACACACACACACACACACACACACACACACACACACACACACACACACACACACACACACACACACACACACACACACACACACACACACACACACACACACACACACACACACACACACACACACACACACACACACACACACACACACACACACACACACACACACACACACACACACACACACACACACACACACACACACACACACACACACACACACACACACACACACACACACACACACACACACACACACACACACACACACACACACACACACACACACACACACACACACACACACACACACACACACACACACACACACACACACACACACACACACACACACACACACACACACACACACACACACACACACACACACACACACACACACACACACACACACACACACACACACACACACACACACACACACACACACACACACACACACACACACACACACACACACACACACACACACACACACACACACACACACACACACACACACACACACACACACACACACACACACACACACACACACACACACACATACACACACACACACACACACACACACACACACACACACACACACACACACACACACACACACACACACACACACACACACACACACACACACACACACACACACACACACACACACACACACACACACACACACACACACACACACACACACACACACACACACACACACACACACACACACACACACACACACACACACACACACACACACACACACACACACACACACACACACACACACACACACACACAGACACACACACACACACACAGACACACACACACACACACACACACACACACACACACACACACACACACACACACACACACACACACACACACACACACACACACACACACACACACACACACACACACACACACACACACACACACACAAAATGCAACAAAATTACAACCACTTGATGCCGCGAACGTGTGTAGGAATAGGAGATCGATGATCTTTAATTATATGCATAGAATGGCTGGAAGGTGTGAATGTAAACAAAAACAGTTTGCAAGAAAAGTAAAAACAGGTTGACGATTTGGCGAACCTTAAATAAATAAAAAACGTGAAACATTGTTCTGATTATATTAATTTAAAATGCAATATTTTCACATCTTGCTCATTAAATGGTATTAATTGTATGCGCGTTTATAAAGGCTACAAAGACTACAACATTTTTTGTTATATA
>CAWVNZ010001100.1:0-48844 GCA_963930735.1 Dioctria linearis
AGAAAAGGCAATCCCTGGCGCACTTAAAATTTGCGACAGTAGAAAATTATTTTTTGAATAATTTATTATAGAAAAGGCAATCCCTGGCGTAATTAAAATTTGCGACAGTAGAAAATTAATATGTGAAAAATTTACCTGGCGTAATTAAAATTTGCGACAGTAGAAAATTATTTTTTGAATAATTTACTATAGAAAAGGCAATCCCTGGCGTATTTAAAATTTGCGACAGTATAAAATTATTTTTTGAATAATTTACTATAGAAAAGGCAATACCTGGCGCAATTAAAATTTGCGACAGTAAAAAATTATTTTTTGAATAATTTACTGTAGAAAAGGCAATCCCTGGCGTATTTAAAATTTGCGACAGTAGAAAATTATTTTTTGAATAATTTACTATATAAAAGGCAATCCCAGGCGCAATTACAATTTGCGACAGTTGAAAATTATTTTTTGAATAATTTACTATAGAAAAGGCAATACCTGGCGCAATTAAAATTTGCGACAGTAAAAAATTATTTTTTGAATAATTTACTATAGAAAAGGCAATACCTGGCGTAGTTAAAATTTGCGACAATAAAAAATTATTTTTTGAATAATTTACTATATAAAAGGCAATCCCAGGCGCAATTACAATTTGCGACAGTTGAAAATTATTTTTTGAATAATTTACTATAGAAAAGGCAATCCCTGGCGTATTTAAAATTTGCTACAGTAAAAAATTATTTTTTGCAAAATTTACTATAGAAAAGGCACTTAAAATTTGCGATAGTAAAAAATTATTTTTTGAATAATTTACTATAGAAAAGGCAATCCCTGGCGCAATTAAAATTTGCGACAGTAAAAAATTATTTTTTGAATAAATTAATATAGAAGAGGCAATACCTGGGATATTTAAAATTTGCGACAGTAAAAAATTATTTTTTGAATAATTTACTATAGAAAAGGCAATCCCTGGCGCAATAAAAATTAGCGACAGTAAAAAATTATTTTTTGAATAATTTACTATAGAAAAGGCAATCCCTGGCGCAATTAAAATTAGCGACAGTAAAAAATTATTTTTTGAATAATTTACTATAGAAAAGGCAATCCCTGGCGCAATTAAAATTTGCGACAGTAAAAAATTATTTTTTGAATAATTTACTATAGAAAAGGCAATCCCTGGCGCAATTAAAATTTGCGACAGTAGAAAATTATTTTTTGAATAATTTATTATAGAAAACGCAATCCCTGGCGTAATTAAAATTTGCGACAGTAGAAAATTATTTTTTGAATAATTTACTATAGAAAAGGCAATCCCTGGCGCAATTAGAATTTGCGACAGTAAAAAATTATTTTTTGAATAATTTACTATAGAAAAGGCAATCCCTGGCGTAATTAAAATTTGCGACAGTAGAAAATTATTTTTTGATTAATTTACTATAGAAAAGGCAATCCCTGGGATATTTAAAATTTGCGACAGTAGAAAATTATTTTTTGAATAATTTACTATAGAAAAGGCAATCCCTGGCGGAATGAAAATTTGCGACAGTGAAAAATTATTTTTTGAATAATTTACTATAGAAAAGGCAATCCCTGGCGTAATTAAAATTTGCGACAGTAGAAAACTATTTTTTGAATAATTTACTATAGAAAAGCAATCCCTGGCGTATTTAAAATTTGCGACAGTAGAAAATTATTTTTTGAATAATTTACTATAGAAAAGGCAATCCCTGGCGTAATTAAAATTTGCGACAGTAAAAAATTATTTTTTGAAAAGTTTACTATAGAAAAGGCAATCCCTGGCGTAATTAAAATTTGCGACAGTAGAAAATTATTTTTTGAATAATTTACTATAGAAAAGGCAATCCCTGGCGTAATTAAAATTTGCGACAGTAAAAAATTATTTTTTGAATAATTTACTATAGAAAAGGCAATCCCTGGGATATTTAAAATTTGCGATAGCAAAAAAATTATTTTTTGAATAATTTACTATAGGAAAGGCAATCCCTGGGATATTTAAAATTTGCGACAGTAAAAAATTATTTTTTGAATAATTTACTATAGAAAAGGCAATCTCTGGCGCAATTAAAATTTGCGACAGTAGAAAATTATTTTTTGAATAATTTACTATAGAAAAGGCAATCCCTGGCGCAATTAAAATTTGCGACAGTTGAAAATAATTTTTTGAATAATTTACTATAGAAAAGGCAATCCCTGGCGTAATTAAAATTTGCGACATTAGAAAATTAATTTGTGAAATATTTACCTGGCGAAATTGAAATTTGCGAGAGTAAAAAATTATTTTTTGAATAATTTACTATAGAAAAGGCAATCCCTGGGATATTTAAAATTTGCGACAGTAAAAAATTATTTTTTGAATAATTTACTATAGAAAAGGCAATCCCTGGCGCAATTAAAATTTGCGACAGTAGAAAATTATTTTTTGAAAAGTTTACTATAGAAAAGGCAATCCCTGGCGTAATTAAAATTTGCGACAGTAAAAAATTATTTTTTGAAAAGTTTACTATAGAAAAGGCAATCCCTGGCGCAATTAACATTTGCGCCACAAGAAAATTATTTTTTGAATAATTTACTATAGAAAAGGCAATCCCTGGCGTAATTAAAATTTGCGACAGTAAAAAATTATTTTTTGCAAAATTTACTATAGAAAAGGCAATCCATGGGATATTTAAAATTTGCGACAGTTGAAAATTATTTTTTGAATAATTTACTATAGAAAAGGCAATCCTTGGCGTAATTAAAATTTGCGACAGTAGAAAATTATTTTTTGAAAAGTTTACTATAGAAAAGGCAATCCCTGGCGCAATTAAAATTTGCGACAGTAGAAAATTATTTTTTGAATAATTTACTATAGAAAAGGCAATCCCTGGCGCAATTAAAACTTGCGATAGTAAAAAATTATTTTTTGAATAATTTACTATAGAAAAGGCAATCCCTGGCGTAATTAAAATTTGCGACAGTAGAAAATTATTTTTTGAATAATTTACTATAGAAAAGGCAATCCCTGGCGTATTTAAAATTTGCGACAGTATAAAATTATTTTTTGAATAATTTACTATAAAAAAGGCAATCCCTGGGATATTTAAAATTTGCGACAGTTGAAAATTATTTTTTGAATAATTTACTATAGAAAAGGCAATCCCTGGCGTATTTAAAATTTGCGACAGTATAAAATTATTTTTTGAATAATTTACTATAGAAAAGGCAATCACTGGCGCAATTAAAATTTGCAACAGTAGAAAATTATTTTTTGAATAATTTACTATAGAAAAGGCAATCCCTGGCGCACTTAAAATTTGCGACAGTAGAAAATTATTTTTTGAATAATTTACTATAGAAAAGGCAATCCCTGGCGCAATTAAAATTTGCGATAGTAATAAATTATTTTTTGAATAATTTACTATAGAAAAGGCAATCCCTGGCGTAATTAAAATTTGCGACAATAGAAAATTATTTTTTGAATAATTTACTATAGAAAAGGCAATCCCTGGCGTATTTAAAATTTGCGACAGTATAAAATTATTCTTTGAATAATTTACTATAGAAAAGGCAATCCCTGGCGTAATTAAAATTTGCGACAATTGAAAATTATTTTTTGAATAATTTACTATAGAAAAGGCAATCCCTGGGATATTTAAAATTTGCGACAGTTGAAAATTATTTTTTGAATAATTTACTATAGAAAAGGCAATCCCTGGCGTATTTAAAATTTGCGACAGTATAAAATTATTTTTTGATTAATTTACTATAGAAAAGGCAATCCCTGGCGCAATTAAAATTTGCAACAGTAGAAAATTATTTTTTGAATAATTTACTATAGAAAAGGCAATCCCTGGCGCACTTAAAATTTGCGACAGTAGAAAATTAGTTTTTGAATAATTAACTATAGAAAAGGCAATCCCTGGCGCAATTAAAATTTGCGACAGTTGAAAATTATTTTTTGAATAATTTACTATAGAAAAGGCAATCCCTGGCGTATTTAAAATTAGCGACAGTATAAAATTATTTTTTGAATAATTTACTATAGAAAAGGCAATCCCTGGCGCAATTAAAATTTGCAACAGTAGAAAATTATTTTTTGAGTAATTTACTATAGAAAAGGCAACCCCTGGCGCACTTAAAATTTGCGACAGTAGAAAATTATTTTTTGAATAATTTACTATAGAAAAGGCAATCCCTGGCGCAATTAAAATTTGCGACAGTTGAAAATTATTTTTTGAATAATTTATTATAGAAAAGGCAATCCCTGGCGTAATTAAAATTTCCGACAGTAGAAAATTAATATGTGAAAAATTTACCTGGCGTAATTAAAATTTGCGACAGTAGAAAATTATTTTTTGAATAATTTACTATAGAAAAGGCAATCCCTGGCGTATTTAAAATTTGCGACAGTATAAAATTATTTTTTGAATAATTTACTATAGAAAAGGCAATACCTGGCGCAATTAAAATTTGCGACAGTAAAAAATTATTTTTTGAATAATTTACTGTAGAAAAGGCAATCCCTGGCGTATTTAAAATTTGCGACAGTATAAAATTATTTTTTGAATAATTTACTATAGAAAAGGCAATCCCTGGCGCAATTAAAATTTGCAACAGTAGAAAATTATTTTTTGAGTAATTTACTATAGAAAAGGCAACCCCTGGCGCACTTAAAATTTGCGACAGTAGAAAATTATTTTTTGAATAATTTACTATAGAAAAGGCAATCCCTGGCGCAATTAAAATTTGCGACAGTTGAAAATTATTTTTTGAATAATTTATTATAGAAAAGGCAATCCCTGGCGTAATTAAAATTTGCGACAGTAGAAAATTAATATGTGAAAAATTTACCTGGCGTAATTAAAATTTGCGAGAGTAGAAAATTATTTTTTGAATAATTTACTATAGAAAAGGCAATCCTTGTCGTATTTAAAATTTGCGACAGTATAAAATTATTTTTTGAATAATTTACTATAGAAAAGGCAATACCTGGCGCAATTAAAATTTGCGACAGTAAAAAATTATTTTTTGAATAATTTACTGTAGAAAAGGCAATCCCTGGCGTATTAAAATTTGCGACAGTAGAAAATTATTTTTTGAATAATTTACTATAGAAAAGGCAATCCCTGGCGTATTTAAAATTTGCGACAGTATAAAATTATTTTTTGAATAATTTACTATAGAAAAGGCAATCCCTGGCGCAATTAAAATTTGCGACAGTAAAAAATTATTTTTTTAATAATTTACTATAGAAAAGGCAATCCCTAACGTAATTAAAATTTGCGACAGTAAAAAATTATTTTTGAATAATTTACCATAGAAAAGGCAATCCCTGGCGCAATTAAAATTTGCAACAGAGAAAATTATTTTGTGAATAATTTACTATAGAAAAGGCAATCCCTGGCGCACTTAAAATTTGCGACAGTAGAAAATTATTTTTTGAATAATTTACTATATAGAAAGGCAATCCCTGGCATAATTAAAATTTGCGACAGTAAAAAATAATTTTTTGAATAATATACTATAGAAAAGGCAATCCCTGGCGAAATTGAAATTTGCGAGAGTAAAAAATTATTTTTTGAATAATTTACTATAGAAAAAAAATTTGTGACAGTAAAAAATTATTTTTTGAATAAATTACTATAGAAAAGGCAATCCCTGGCGCACTTAAAATTTGCGACAGTAGAAAATTATTTTTGAATAATTTACTATAGAAAAGGCAATCCCTGGCATAATTAAAATTTGCGACAGTAGAAAATTATTTTTTGAATAATTTACTATAGAAAAGGCAATCCCTAACGTAATTAAAATTTGCGACAGTAAAAAATTATTTTTTGAATAATTTACTATAGAAAAGGCAATCCCTGGCGCAATTAAAATTTGCAACAGAGAAAATTATTTTGTGAATAATTTACTATAGAAAAGGCAATCCCTGGCGCACTTAAAATTTGCGACAGTAGAAAATTATTTTTTGAATAATTTACTATAGAAAAGGCAATACCTGGCATAATTAAAATTTGCGACAGTAAAAAATAATTTTTTGAATAATATACTATAGAAAAGGCAATCCCTGGCGAAATTGAAATTTGCGAGAGTAAAAAATTATTTTTTGAATAATTTACTATAGAAAAGGCAATACCTGGGATATTTAAAATTTGCGAGAGTAAAAAATTATTTTTTGAATAATTTACTATAAAAAAGGCAATCCCTGGGATATTTAAAATTTGCGACAGTAAAAAATTATTTTTTGAATAATTTACTATAGAAAAGGCAATCCCTGGCGCAATTAAAATTCGCGACAGTTGAAATTATTTTTGAATAATTTACTATAGAAAAGGCAATCCCTGGCGTAATTAAAATTTGCGACAGTAGAAAATTAATTTGTGAAAAATTTACCTGGCGCAATTAAAATTTGCGACAGTAAAAAATTATTTTTTGAATAATTTACTATAGAAAAGGCAATCCCTGGGATATTTAAAATTTGCGACAGTAGAAAATTATTTTTTGAATAATTTACTATAGAAAAGGCAATCCCTGGCGTATTTAAAATTAGCGACAGTATAAAATTATTTTTTGAATAATTTACTATAGAAAAGGCAATCCCTGGCGCAATTAAAATTTGTGACAGTAAAAAATTATTTTTTTAATAATTTACTATAGAAAAGGCAATCCCTAACGTAATTAAAATTTGCGACAGTAAAAAATTATTTTTTGAATAATTTACTATAGAAAAGGCAATCCCTGGCGCAATTAAAATTTGCAACAGAGAAAATTATTTTGTGAATAATTTACTATAGAAAAGGCAATCCCTGGCGCACTTAAAATTTGCGACAGTAGAAAATTATTTTTTGAATAATTTACTATAGAAAAGGCAATCCCTGGCATAATTAAAATTTGCGACAGTAAAAAATTATTTTTTGAATAATTTACTATAGAAAAGGCAATCCCTGGCGCAATTAAAATTTGTGACAGTAAAAAATTATTTTTTTAATAATTTACTATAAAAAAGGCAATCCCTGGGATATTTAAAATTTGCGACAGTAAAAAATTATTTTTTGAATAATTTACTATAGAAAAGCAATCCCTGGGATATTTAAAATTTGTGACAGTAAAAAATTATTTTTTGAATAATTTACTATAGAAAAGGCAATCCCTGGCGCACTTAAAATTTGCGACAGTAGAAAATTATTTTTTGAATAATTTACTATAGAAAAGGCAATCCCTGGCGCAATTAAAATTCGCGACAGTTGAAAATTATTTTTTGAATAATTTACTATAGAAAAGGCAATCCCTGGCGTAATTAAAATTTGCGACAGTAGAAAATTAATTTGTGAAAAATTTACCTGGCGTAATTAAAATTTGCGACAGTAAAAAATTATTTTTTGAATAATTTACTATAGAAAAGGCAATCCCTGGGATATTTAAAATTTGCGACAGTAGAAAATTATTTTTTGAATAATTTGCTATAGAAAAGGCAATCCCTGGCGCAATTAAAATTTGCGACAGTAGAAAATTATTTTTTGAAAAGTTTACTATAGAAAAGGCAATCCCTGGCGTAATTAAAATTTGCGACAGTAAAAAATTATTTTTTGAAACGTTTACTATAGAAAAGGCAATCCCTGGCGCAATTAAAATTTGCGACAGTAGAAAATTATTTTTTGAATAATTTACTATAGAAAAGGCAATCCCTGGCGTAGTTAAAATTTGCGACAGTAAAAAATTATTTTTTGAATAATTTACTATAGAAAAGGCAATCCCTGGCGTATTTAAAATTTGCGACATTATAAAATTATTTTTTGAAAAATTTACTATAGAAAAGGCAATTCCTGGCGTAATTAAAATTTGCGACAGTTGAAAATTATTTTTTGAATAATTTACTGTACAAAAGGCAATCGCTGGCGCAATTAAAATTTGCCACAGTAGAAAATTATTTTTTGAAAGATTTACTATAGAAAAGGCAATCCCTGGCGTAATTAAAACTTGCGACAGTAAAAAATTATGTTTTGAATAATTTACTATAGAAAAGGCAATCCCTGGCGTGATTAAAATTTGCGACAGTATAAAATTATTTTTTGAATAATTTACTATAGAAATGGCAATCCCTGGCGCACTTAAAATTTGCGACAGTAGAAAATTATTTTTTGAATAATTTACTATAGAAAAGGCAATCCCTGGGATATTTAAAATTTGCGTCAGTTGAAAATTATTTTTTGAATAATTTACTATAGAAAAGGCAATCCCTGGCGTAATTAAAATTTGCGACAGTTGAAAATTATTTTTTGAATAATTTACTATAGAAAAGGCAATTCCTGGCGTAATTAAAATTTGCGACAGTATAAAATTATTTTTTGAATAATTTACTATAGAAAAGGCAATCCCTGGCGTAATTAAAATTTGCGAGAGTTGAAATTGATTTTTTGAATAATTTACTATAGAAAAGGCAATCCCTGGCGTAATTAAAATTTGCGACAGTAGAAAATTATTTTTTGAAAAATTTACTATAGAAAAGGCAATCCCTGGCGTAATTAAAATTTGCGACAGTAAAAAATTATTTTTTGAATAATTTACTATAGAAAAGGCAATCCCTGGCGTAATTAAAATTTGCGACAGTAAAAAATTATTTTTTGAATAATTTACTATAGAAAAGGCAATCCCTGGCGTAATTAAAATTTGCGACAAAAAAAATTATTTTTTGAATAATTTACTATATAAAAGGCAATCCCAGGCGCAATTACAATTTGCGACAGTTGAAAATTATTTTTTGAATAATTTACTATAGAAAAGGCAATCCCTGGCGTATTTAAAATTTGCGACAGTAAAAAATTATTTTTTGCAAAATTTACTATAGAAAAGGCAATCCCTGGCGCACTTAAAATTTGCGATAGTAAAAAATTATTTTTTGAATAATTTACTATAGAAAAGGCAATCCCTGGCGCAATTAAAATTTGCGACAGTAAAAAATTATTTTTTGAATAATTTACTATAGAAAAGGCAATCCCTGGCGCAATTAAAATTTGCGACAGTAGAAAATTATTTTTTGAATAATTTATTATAGAAAAGGCAATCCCTGGCGTAATTAAAATTTGCGACAGTAGAAAATTATTTTTTGAATAATTTACTATAGAAAAGGCAATCCCTGGCGCAATTAGAATTTGCGACAGTAAAAAATTATTTTTTGAATAATTTACTATAGAAAAGGCAATCCCTGGCGCAATTAAAATTTGCAACAGTAAAAAATTATTTTGTGAGAAATTTACTATAGAAAAGGCAATTCCTGGCGCAATTAAAATTTGCGACAGTAAAAAATTATTTTTTGAATAATTTACTATAGAAAAGGCAATCCCTGGCGTAATTAAAATTTGCGACAGTAGAAAATTATTTTTTGAATAATTTACTATAGAAAAGGCAATCCCTGGGATATTTAAAATTTGCGACAGTTGAAAATTATTTTTTGAATAATTTACTATAGAAAAGGCAATCCCTGGCGTATTTAAAATTTGCGACAGTATAAAATTATTTTTTGATTAATTTACTATAGAAAAGGCAATCCCTGGCGCAATTAAAATTTGCAACAGTAGAAAATTATTTTTTGAATAATTTACTATAGAAAAGGCAATCCCTGGCGCACTTAAAATTTGCGACAGTAGAAAATTATTTTTTGAATAATTAACTATAGAAAAGGCAATCCCAGGCGCAATTAAAATTTGCGACAGTTGAAAATTATTTTTTGAATAATTTACTATAGAAAAGGCAATCCCTGGCGTATTTAAAATTAGCGACAGTATAAAATTATTTTTTGAATAATTTACTATAGAAAAGGCAATCCCTGGCGCAATTAAAATTTGCAACAGTAGAAAATTATTTTTTGAGTAATTTACTATAGAAAAGGCAACCCCTGGCGCACTTAAAATTTTCGACAGTAGAAAATTATTTTTTGAATAATTTACTATAGAAAAGGCAATCCCTGGCGCAATTAAAATTTGCGACAGTTGAAAATTATTTTTTGAATAATTTACTATAGAAAAGGCAATCCCTGGCGTAATTAAAATTTGCGACAGTAGAAAATTAATATGTGAAATTTACCTGGCGTAATTAAAATTTGCGACAGTAGGAAATTATTTTTTGAATAATTTACTATAGAAAAGGCAATCCCTGGCGTATTTAAAATTTGCGACAGTATAAAATTATTTTTTGAATAATTTACTATAGAAAAGGCAATCCCTGGCGCAATTAAAATTTGCGACAGTAAAAAATTATTTTTTGAATAATTTACTGTAGAAAAGGCAATCCCTGGCGTATTTAAAATTTGCGACAGTAGAAAGTTATTTTTTGAATAATTTACTATAGAAAAGGCAATCCCTGGCGTATTTAAAATTTGCGACAGTATAAAATTATTTTTTGAATAATTTACTATAGAAAAGGCAATCCCTGGCGCAATTAAAATTTGCGACAGTAGAAAATTATTTTTTTAATAATTTACTATAGAAAAGGCAATCCCTAACGTAATTAAAATTTGCGACAGTAAAAAATTATTTTTTGAATAATTTACTATAGAAAAGGCAATCCCTGGCGCAATTAAAATTTGCAACAGAGAAAATTATTTTGTGAATAATTTACTATAGAAAAGGCAAGCCCTGGCCACTTAAAATTTGCGACAGTAGAAAATTATTTTTTGAATAATTTACTATAGAAAAGGCAATCCCTGGCATAATTAAAATTTGCGACAGTAAAAAATAATTTTTTGAATTATATACTATAGAAAAGGCAATCCCTGGCGAAATTGAAATTTGCGAGAGTAAAAAATTATTTTTTGAATAATTTACTATAGAAAAGGCAATCCCTGGGATATTTAAAATTTGCGACAGTAAAAAATTATTTTTTGAATAATTTACTATAGAAAAGGTAATCCCTGGGATATTTAAAATTTGTGACAGTAAAAAATTATTTTTTGAATAATTTACTATAGAAAAGGCAATCCCTGGCGCACTTAAAATTTGCGACAGTAGAAAATTATTTTTTGAATAATTTACTATAGAAAAGGCAATCCCTGTCGCAATTAAAATTCGCGACAGTTGAAAATTATTTTTTGAATAATTTACTATAGAAAAGGCAATCCCTGGCGTAATTAAAATTTGCGACAGTAGAAAATTAATTTGTGAAAAATTTACCTGGCGTAATTAAAATTTGCGACAGTAAAAAATTATTTTTTGAATAATTTACTATAGAAAAGGCAATCCCTGGGATATTTAAAATTTGCGACAGTAGAAAATTAAAAATTATTTTTTGAATAATTTACTATAGAAAAGGCAATCCCTGGCGCAATTAAAATTTGCGACAGTAGAAAATTATTTTTTGAAAAGTTTACTATAGAAAAGGCAATCCCTGGCGTAATTAAAATTTGCGACAGTAAAAAATTATTTTTTGAAACGTTTACTATAGAAAAGGCAATCCCTGGCGCAACTAAAATTTGCGACAGTAGAAAATTATTTTTTGAAAAATTTACTATAGAAAAGGCAATCCCTGGCGTAATTAAAACTTGCGACAGTAAAAAATTATGTTTTGAATAATTTACCAAAGAAAAGGCAATCCCTGGCGTAATTAAAATTTGCGACAGTATAAAATTATTTTTTGAATAATTTACTATAGAAATGGCAATCCCTGGCGCACTTAAAATTTGCGACAGTAGAAAATTATTTTTTGAATAATTTACTATAGAAAAGGCAATCCCTGGGATATTTAAAATTTGCGTCAGTTGAAAATTATTTTTTGAATAATTTACTATAGAAAAGGCAATCCCTGGCGTAATTAAAATTTGCGACAGTTGAAAATTATTTTTTGAATAATTTACTATAGAAAAGGCAATTCCTGGCGTAATTAAAATTTGCGACAGTATAAAATTATTTTTGGAATAATTTACTATAGAAAAGGCAATCCCTGGCGTAATTAAAATTTGCGAGAGTTGAAAATGATTTTTTGAATAATTTACTATAGAAAAGGCAATCCCTGGCGCAATTAAAATTTGCGACAGTAGAAAATTATTTTTTGAAAAATTTACTATAGAAAAGGCAATCCCTGGCGTAATTAAAATTTGCGACAGTAAAAAATTATTTTTTGAATAATTTACTATAGAAAAGGCAATCCCTGGCGTAATTAAAATTTGCGACAGTAAAAAATTATTTTTTGAATAATTTACCAAAGAAAAGGCAATCCCTGGCGTAATTAAAATTTGCGACAGTATAAAATTATTTTTTGAATAATTTACTATAGAAATGGCAATCCCTGGCGCACTTAAAATTTGCGACAGTAGAAAATTATTTTTTGAATAATTTACTATAGAAAAGGCAATCCCTGGGATATTTAAAATTTGCGTCAGTTGAAAATTATTTTTTGAATAATTTACTATAGAAAAGGCAATCCCTGGCGTAATTAAAATTTGCGACAGTTGAAAATTATTTTTTGAATAATTTACTATAGAAAAGGCAATTCCTGGCGTAATTAAAATTTGCGACAGTATAAAATTATTTTTTGAATAATTTACTATAGAAAAGGCAATCCCTGGCGTAATTAAAATTTGCGAGAGTTGAAAATGATTTTTTGAATAATTTACTATAGAAAAGGCAATCCCGGGCGCAATTAAAATTTGCGACAGTAGAAAATTATTTTTTGAAAAATTTACTATAGAAAAGGCAATCCCTGGCGTAATTAAAATTTGCGACAGTAAAAAATTATTTTTTGAATAATTTACTATAGAAAAGGCAATCCCTGGCGTAATTAAAATTTGCGACAGTAAAAAATTATTTTTTGAATAATTTACTATAGAAAAGGCAATCCCTGGCGTAATTAAAATTTGCGACAATAAAAAATTATTTTTTGAATAATTTACTATATAAAAGGCAATCCCAGGCGCAATTACAATTTGCGACAGTTGAAAATTATTTTTTGAATAATTTACTATAGAAAAGGCAATCCCTGGCGTATTTAAAATTTGCGACAGTAAAAAATTATTTTTTGCAAAATTTACTATAGAAAAGGCAATCCCTGGCGCACTTAAAATTTGCGATAGTAAAAAATTATTTTTTGAATAATTTACTATAGAAAAGGCAATCCCTGGCGCAATTAAAATTTGCGACAGTAAAAAATTATTTTTTGAATAATTTACTATAGAAAAGGCAATCCCTGGCGCAATTAAAATTTGCGACAGTAGAAAATTATTTTTTGAATAATTTATTATAGAAAAGGCAATCCCTGGCGTAATTAAAATTTGCGACAGTAGAAAATTATTTTTTGAATAATTTACTATAGAAAAGGCAATCCCTGGCGCAATTAGAATTTGCGACAGTAAAAAATTATTTTTTGAATAATTTACTATAGAAAAGGCAATCCCTGGCGCAATTAAAATTTGCGACAGTAGAAAATTATTTTTTGAAAAGTTTACTATAGAAAAGGCAATCCCTGGCGTAATTAAAATTTGCGACAGTAAAAAATTATTTTTTGAAACGTTTACTATAGAAAAGGCAATCCCTGGCGCAATTAAAATTTGCGACAGTAGAAAATTATTTTTTGAATAATTTACTATAGAAAAGGCAATCCCTGGCGTAGTTAAAATTTGCGACAGTAAAAAATTATTTTTTGAATAATTTACTATAGAAAAGGCAATCCCTGGGATATTTAAAATTTGCGACAGTAGAAAATTATTTTTTGAATAATTTACTATAGAAAAGGCAATCCCTGGCGCAATTAAAATTTGCGACAGTAGAAAATTATTTTTTGAAAAGTTTACTATAGAAAAGGCAATCCCTGGCGTAATTAAAATTTGCGACAGTAAAAAATTATTTTTGAAACGTTTACTATAGAAAAGGCAATCCCTGGCGCAATTAAAATTTGCGACAGTAGAAAATTATTTTTTGAATAATTTACTATAGAAAAGGCAATCCCTGGCGTAGTTAAAATTTGCGACAGTAAAAAATTATTTTTTGAATAATTTACTATAGAAAAGGCAATCCCTGGCGTATTTAAAATTTGCGACAGTATAAAATTATTTTTTGAAAAATTTACTATAGAAAAGGCAATTCCTGGCGTAATTAAAATTTGCGACAGTTGAAAATTATTTTTTGAATAATTTACTGTAGAAAAGGCAATCCCTGGCGCAATTAAAATTTGCGACAGTAGAAAATTATTTTTTGAATAATTTACTATAGAAAAGGCAATCCCTGGCGTAATTAAAACTTGCGACAGTAAAAAATTATGTTTTGAATAATTTACTATAGAAAAGGCAATCCCTGGCGTAATTAAAATTTGCGACAGTATAAAATTATTTTTTGAATAATTTACTATAGAAATGGCAATCCCTGGCGCACTTAAAATTTGCGACAGTAGAAAATTATTTTTTGAATAATTTACTATAGAAAAGGCAATCCCTGGGATATTTAAAATTTGCGTCAGTTGAAAATTATTTTTTGAATAATTTACTATAGAAAAGGCAATCCCTGGCGTAATTAAAATTTGCGACAGTTGAAAATTATTTTTTGAATAATTTACTATAGAAAAGGCAATTCCTGGCGTAATTAAAATTTGCGACAGTATAAAATTATTTTTTGAATAATTTACTATAGAAAAGGCAATCCCTGGCGTAATTAAAATTTGCGAGAGTTGAAAATGATTTTTTGAATAATTTACTATAGAAAAGGCAATCCCTGGCGTAATTAAAATTTGCGACAGTAGAAAATTATTTTTTGAAAAATTTACTATAGAAAAGGCAATCCCTGGCGTAATTAAAATTTGCGACAGTAAAAAATTATTTTTTGAATAATTTACTATAGAAAAGGCAATCCCTGGCGTAATTAAAATTTGCGACAGTAAAAAATTATTTTTTGAATAATTTACTATAGAAAAGGCAATCCCTGGCGTAATTAAAATTTGCGACAATAAAAAATTATTTTTTGAATAATTTACTATATAAAACGCAATCCCAGGCGCAATTACAATTTGCGACAGTTGAAAATTATTTTTTGAATAATTTACTATAGAAAAGGCAATCCCTGGCGTATTTAAAATTTGCGACAGTAAAAAATTATTTTTTGCAAAATTTACTATAGAAAAGGCAATCCCTGGCGCACTTAAAATTTGCGATAGTAAAAAATTATTTTTTGAATAATTTACTATAGAAAAGGCAATCCCTGGCGCAATTAAAATTTGCGACAGTAAAAAATTATTTTTTGAATAATTTACTATAGAAAAGGCAATCCCTGGCGCAATTAAAATTTGCGACAGTAGAAAATTATTTTTTGAATAATTTATTATAGAAAAGGCAATCCCTGGCGTAATTAAAATTTGCGACAGTAGAAAATTATTTTTTGAATAATTTACTATAGAAAAGGCAATCCCTGGCGCAATTAGAATTTGCGACAGTAAAAAATTATTTTTTGAATAATTTACTATAGAAAAGGCAATCCCTGGCGCAATTAAAATTTGCAACAGTAAAAAATTATTTTTTGAAAAGTTTACTACAGAAAAGGCAATCCCTGGCGTAATTAAAATTTGCGACAGTAGAAAATTATTTTTTGAATAATTTACTACAGAAAAGGCAATCCCTGGGATATTTAAAATTTGCGACAGTAGAAAATTATTTTTTGAATAATTTACTATAGAAAAGGCAATCCCTGGCGGAATTAAAATTTGCGACAGTGAAAAATTATTTTTTGAATAATTTACTATAGAAAAGGCAATCCCTGGCGTAATTAAAATTTGCGACAGTAGAAAATTATTTTTTGAATAATTTACTATAGAAAAGGCAATCCCTGGCATATTTAAAATTTGCGACAGTAGAAAATTATTTTTTGAATAATTTACTATAGAAAAGGCAATCCCTGGCGTAATTATAATTTGCGACAGTAAAAAATTATTTTTTGAAAAGTTTACTACAGAAAAGGCAATCCCTGGCGTAATTAAAATTTGCGACAGTAGAAAATTATTTTTTGAATAATTTACTATAGAAAAGGCAATCCCTGGCGTAATTAAAATTTGCAACAGTAAAAAATTATTTTTTGAATAATTTACTATAGAAAAGGCAATCCCTGGGATATTTAAAATTTGCGACAGTAAAAAATTATTTTTTGAATAATTTACTATAGAAAAGGCAATCCCTGGGATATTTAACATTTGCGACAGTAAAAAATTATTTTTTGAATAATTTACTATAGAAAAGGCAATCCCTGGCGCACTTAAAATTTGCGACAGTAGAAAATTATTTTTTGAAAAGTTTACTATAGAAAAGGCAATCCCTGGCGTAGTTAAAATTTGCGACAGTAGAAAATTATTTTTTGAATAATTTACTATAGAAAAGACAATCCCTGGCGTAATTAAAATTTGCGACAGTAAAAAATTATTTTTTGAACAATTTACTATAGAAAAGGCAATCCCTGGGATATTTAAAATTTGCGACAGTAAAAAATTATTTTTTGAATAATTTACTATAGAAAAGGCAATCCCTGGGATATTTAAAATTTGCGACAGTAGAAAATTATTTTTTGAATAATTTACTATAGAAAAGGCAATCCCTGGCGCAATTAAAATTTGCGACAGTTGAAAATAATTTTTTGAATAATTTACTATAGAAAAGGCAATCCCTGGCGTAATTAAAATTTGCGACATTAGAAAATTAATTTGTGAAAAATTTACCTGGCGAAATTGAAATTTGCGAGAGTAAAAAATTATTTTTTGAATAATTTACTATAGAAAAGGCAATCCCTGGGATATTTACAATTTGCGACAGTAAAAAATTATTTTTTGAATAATTTACTATAGAAAAGGCAATCCCTGGCGCAATTAAAATTTGCGACAGTAGAAAATTATTTTTTGAAAAGTTTACTATAGAAAAGGCAATCCCTGGCGTAATTAAAATTTGCGACAGTAAAAAATTATTTTTTGAAAAGTTTACTATAGAAAAGGCAATCCCTGGCGTAATTAACATTTGCGCCACTAGAAAATTATTTTTTTGAATAATTTACTATAGAAAAGGCAATCCCTGGCGTAATTAAAATTTGCGACAGTAAAAAAATATTTTTTGCAAAATTTACTATAGAAAAGGCAATCCCTGGCGTATTTAAAATTTGCGACAGTATAAAATTATTTTTTGAAAAATTTACTATAGAAAAGGCAATCCCTGGCGTAATTAAAATTTGCGACAGTAAAAAATTATTTTTTGAATAATTTACTATAGAAAAGGCAATCCCTGGCGTAATTAAAATTTGCGAGAGTAGAAAATTATTTTTTGAATAATTTACTATAGAAAAGTCAATCCCTGGCGCAATTAAAATTTGCAACAGTAAAAATTATTTTTTGAATAATTTACTATAGAAAAGGCAATCCCTGGCGTAATTAAAATTTGCGACAGTAGAAAATTATTTTTTGGATAATTTAGAATAGAAAAGGCAATCCCTGGCGAAATTGAAATTTGCGACAGTATAAAATTATTTTTTGAATAATTTACTATAGAAAAGGCAATCCCTGGCGTAATTAAAATTTGCGACAGTAAAAATTTATTTTTTGAATAATTTACTATAGAAAAGGCAATCCCTGGCGTAATTAAAATTTGCGAGAGTAGAAAATTATTTTTTTAATAATTTACTGTAGAAAAGGCAATCCCTGGCGCAATTAAAATTTGCAACAGTAGAAAATTATTTTTTGAACAATTTACTATAGAAAAGGCAATCCCTGGCGTAATTAAAATTTGCGACAGTAAAAAATTATTTTTTGAATAATTTACTATAGAAAAGGCAATCCCTGGCGTAATTAAAATTTGCGACAGTAGAAAATTATTTTTTGAATAATTTACTATAGAAAAGGCAATCCCTGGCGTAATTACAATTTGCGACAGTAGAAAATTAATTTTTGAATAATTTACTATAGAAAAGGCAATCCCTGGGATATTTAAAATTTGCGACAGTAAAAAATTATTTTTTGAATAATTTACTATAGAAAAGGCAATCCCTGGCGTAATTAAAATTTGCAACAGTAGAAACTTATTTTTTGAATAATTTACTATAGAAAAGGCAATCCCTGGCGTAATTAAAATTTGCGACAGTAAAAAATTATTTTTTGGATAATTTACTATAGAAAAGGCAATCCCTGGCGCAATTAAAATTTGCAACAGTAGAAAATTATTTTTTGAATAATTTACTATTGAAAAGGCAATCCCTGGCGTAATTAAAATTTGCGACAGTAAAAAATTATTTTTTGAATAATTTACTATAGAAAAGGCAATCCCTGGCGCAATTAAAATTTGCAAAAGTAGAAAATAATTTTTTGAATAATTTACTATAGAAAAGGCAATCCCTGGCGTAATTAAAATTTGCGACAGTAAAAAATTATTTTTTGAATAATTTACTATAGAAAAGGCAATCCCTGGCGTAATTAAAATTTGCGACAGTAGAAAATTATTTTTTCAAAAATTTACTATAGAAACGGCAATCCCTGGCGTATTTAAAATTTGCGACAGTATAAAATTATTTTTTGAAAAATTTACTATAGAAAAGGCAATCCCTGGCGTAATTAAAATTTGCGACAGTAAAAAATTATTTTTTGAATAATTTACTATAGAAAAGGCAATCCCTGGCGTAATTAAAATTTGCGACAGTAAAAAATTATTTTTTGAATAATTTACTATAGAAAAGGCAATCCCTGGCGCAATTAAAATTTGCAACAGTAGAAAATTATTTTTTGAATAATTTACTATAGAAAAGGCAATCCCTGGCGTAATTAAAATTTGCAACAGTAAAAAATTATTTTTTGAATAATTTACTATAGAAAAGGCAATCCCTGGCGCAATTAAAATTTGCAACAGTAGAAAACTATTTTTTGAATAATTTACTATAGAAAAGGCAATCCCTGGCGTAATTAAAATTTGCGACAGTTGAAAATTATTTTTTGAATAATTTACTATAGAAAAGGCAATCCCTGGCGTAATTAAAATTTGCGACAGTAGAAAATTATTTTTTGAATAATTTACTATAGAAAAGGCAATCCCTGGCGTAAGTAAAATTTGCGACAGTAAAAAATTATTTTTTGAATAATTTACTATAGAAAAGGCAATCCCTGGCGTAATTAAAATTTGCGACAGTAAAAAATTATTTTTTGAATAATTTACTATAGAAAAGGCAATCCCTGGCGTAATTAAAATTTGCGACAGTAGAAAATTATTTTTTGAAAAGTTTACTATAGAAAAGGCAATCCCTGGCGTAATTAAAATTTGCGACAGTATAAAATTATTTTTTGAAAAGTTTACTATAGGAAAGGCAATCCCTGGCGCAATTAAAATTTGGGTCAGTAGAAAATTATTTTTTGAATAATTTACTATAGGAAAGGCAATCTCTGGCGTAATTAAAATTTGCGACAGTAAAAAATTATTTTTTGAATAATTTACTATAGAAAAGGCAATCCCTGGCGTAATTAAAATTTGCGACAGTAAAAAATTATTTTTTGAAAAGTTTACTATAGAAAAGGCAATCCCTGGCGCAATTAAAATTTGCAACAGTAGAAAATTATTTTTTGAATAATTTACTATAGAAAAGGCAATCCCTGGCGTAATTAAAATTTGCAACAGTAAAAAATTATTTTTTGAATAATTTACTATAGAAAAGGCAATCCCTGGCGCAATTAAAATTTGCAACAGTAGAAAATTATTTTTTGAATAATTTACTATAGAAAAGGCAATCCCTGGCGTAATTAAAATTTGCGACAGTTGAAAATTATTTTTTGAATAATTTACTATAGAAAAGGCAATCCCTGGCGTAATTAAAATTTGCGACAGTAGAAAATTATTTTTTGAATAATTTACTATTGAAAAGACAATCCCTGGCGTAATTAAAATTTGCGACAGTAAAAAATTATTTTTTGAATAATTTACTATAGAAAAGGCAATCCCTGGCGTAATTAAAATTTGCGACAGTAAAAAATTATTTTTTGAATAATTTACTATAGAAAAGGCAATCCCTGGCGTAATTAAAATTTGCGACAGTAGAAAATTATTTTTTGAAAAGTTTACTATAGAAAAGGCAATCCCTGGCGTAATTAAAATTTGCGACAGTATAAAATTATTTTTTGAGAAGTTTACTATAGGAAAGGCAATCCCTGGCGCAACTAAAATTTGGGTCAGTAGAAAATTATTTTTTGAATAATTTACTATAGAAAAGGCAATCTCTGGCGTAATTAAAATTTGCGACACTAAAAAATTATTTTTTGAATAATTTACTATAGAAAAGGCAATCCCTGGCGTAATTAAAATATGCGACAGTAAAAAATTATTTTTTGAAAAGTTTACTATAGAAAAGGCAATCCCTGGCGTAATTAAAATTTGCGACAGTAAAAAATTATTTTTTGAATAATTTACTATATAAAAGGCAATCCCTGGCGCAATTAAAATTTGCGACAGTATAAAATTATTTTTTGAATAATTTACTATAGAAAAGGCAATCCCTGGCGTATTTAAAATTTGCGACAGTATAAAATTATTTTTTGAATAATTTACTATAGAAAAGGCAATCCCTGGTGTAATTAAAATTTGCGACAGTAGAAAATTATTTTTTGAATAATTTACTGTAGAAAAGGCAATCCCTGGCGCAATTAAAATTTGCAACAGTAGAAAATTATTTTTTGAATAATTTACTATAGAAAAAGCAATCCCTGGCGTAATTAAAATTTGCGACAGTAGAAAATTATTTTTTGAATAATTTACTACAGAAAAGGCAATCCCTGGGATATTTAAAATTTGCGACAGTAGAAAATTATTTTTTGAATAATTTACTATAGAAAAGGCAATCCCTGGCGGAATTAAAATTTGCGACAGTGAAAAATTATTTTTTGAATAATTTACTATAGAAAAGGCAATCCCTGGCGTAATTAAAATTTGCGACAGTAGAAAATTATTTTTTGAATAATTTACTATAGAAAAGGCAATCCCTGGCATATTTAAAATTTGCGACAGTAGAAAATTATTTTTTGAATAATTTACTATAGAAAAGGCAATCCCTGGCGTAATTATAATTTGCGACAGTAAAAAATTATTTTTTGAAAAGTTTACTACAGAAAAGGCAATCCCTGGCGTAATTAAAATTTGCGACAGTAGAAAATTATTTTTTGAATAATTTACTATAGAAAAGGCAATCCCTGGCGTAATTAAAATTTGCGACAGTAAAAAATTATTTTTTGAATAATTTACTATAGAAAAGGCAATCCCTGGGATATTTAAAATTTGCGACAGTAAAAAATTATTTTTTGAATAATTTACTATAGAAAAGGCAATCCCTGGGATATTTAACATTTGCGACAGTAAAAAATTATTTTTTGAATAATTTACTATAGAAAAGGCAATCCCTGGCGCACTTAAAATTTGCGACAGTAGAAAATTATTTTTTGAAAAGTTTACTATAGAAAAGGCAATCCCTGGCGTAATTAAAATTTGCGACAGTAGAAAATTATTTTTTGAATAATTTACTATAGAAAAGACAATCCCTGGCGTAATTAAAATTTGCGACAGTAAAAAATTATTTTTTGAACAATTTACTATAGAAAAGGCAATCCCTGGGATATTTAAAATTTGCGACAGTAAAAAATTATTTTTTGAATAATTTACTATAGAAAAGGCAATCCCTGGGATATTTAAAATTTGCGACAGTAGAAAATTATTTTTTGAATAATTTACTATAGAAAAGGCAATCCCTGGCGCAATTAAAATTTGCGACAGTTGAAAATAATTTTTTGAATAATTTACTATAGAAAAGGCAATCCCTGGCGTAATTAAAATTTGCGACATTAGAAAATTAATTTGTGAAAAATTTACCTGGCGAAATTGAAATTTGCGAGAGTAAAAAATTATTTTTTGAATAATTTACTATAGAAAAGGCAATCCCTGGGATATTTACAATTTGCGACAGTAAAAAATTATTTTTTGAATAATTTACTATAGAAAAGGCAATCCCTGGCGCAATTAAAATTTGCGACAGTAGAAAATTATTTTTTGAAAAGTTTACTATAGAAAAGGCAATCCCTGGCGTAATTAAAATTTGCGACAGTAAAAAATTATTTTTTGAAAAGTTTACTATAGAAAAGGCAATCCCTGGCGTAATTAACATTTGCGCCACTAGAAAATTATTTTTTGAATAATTTACTATAGAAAAGGCAATCCCTGGCGTAATTAAAATTTGCGACAGTAAAAAATTATTTTTTGAATAATTTACTATAGAAAAGGCAATCCCTGGCGTAATTAAAATTTGCGAGAGTAGAAAATTATTTTTTGAATAATTTACTATAGAAAAGCCAATCCCTGGCGCAATTAAAATTTGCAACAGTAAAAATTATTTTTTGAATAATTTACTATAGAAAAGGCAATCCCTGGCGTAATTAAAATTTGCGACAGTAGAAAATTATTTTTTGGATAATTTACAATAGAAAAGGCAATCCCTGGCGAAATTGAAATTTGCGACAGTATAAAATTATTTTTTGAATAATTTACTATAGAAAAGGCAATCCCTGGCGTAATTAAAATTTGCGACAGTAAAAATTTATTTTTTGAATAATTTACTATAGAAAAGGCAATCCCTGGCGTAATTAAAATTTGCGAGAGTAGAAAATTATTTTTTTAATAATTTACTGTAGAAAAGGCAATCCCTGGCGCAATTAAAATTTGCAACAGTAGAAAATTATTTTTTGAACAATTTACTATAGAAAAGGCAATCCCTGGCGTAATTAAAATTTGCGACAGTAAAAAATTATTTTTTGAATAATTTACTATAGAAAAGGCAATCCCTGGCGTAATTAAAATTTGCGACAGTAGAAAATTATTTTTTGAATAATTTACTATAGAAAAGGCAATCCCTGGCGTAATTACAATTTGCGACAGTAGAAAATTAATTTTTGAATAATTTACTATAGAAAAGGCAATCCCTGGGATATTTAAAATTTGCGACAGTAAAAAATTATTTTTTGAATAATTTACTATAGAAAAGGCAATCCCTGGCGTAATTAAAATTTGCAACAGTAGAAACTTATTTTTTGAATAATTTACTATAGAAAAGGCAATCCCTGGCGTAATTAAAATTTGCGACAGTAAAAAATTATTTTTTGGATAATTTACTATAGAAAAGGCAATCCCTGGCGCAATTAAAATTTGCAACAGTAGAAAATTATTTTTTGAATAATTTACTATTGAAAAGGCAATCCCTGGCGTAATTAAAATTTGCGACAGTAAAAAATTATTTTTTGAATAATTTACTATAGAAAAGGCAATCCCTGGCGCAATTAAAATTTGCAAAAGTAGAAAATAATTTTTTGAATAATTTACTATAGAAAAGGCAATCCCTGGCGTAATTAAAATTTGCGACAGTAAAAAATTATTTTTTGAATAATTTACTATAGAAAAGGCAATCCCTGGCGTAATTAAAATTTGCGACAGTAGAAAATTATTTTTTCAATAATTTACTATAGAAACGGCAATCCCTGGCGTATTTAAAATTTGCGACAGTAGAAAATTATTTTTTGAATAATTTACTATAGAAAAGGCAATCCCTGGCGTAATTAAAATTTGCAACAGTAAAAAATTATTTTTTGAATAATTTACTATAGAAAAGGCAATCCCTGGCGCAATTAAAATTTGCAACAGTAGAAAACTATTTTTTGAATAATTTACTATAGAAAAGGCAATCCCTGGCGTAATTAAAATTTGCGACAGTTGAAAATTATTTTTTGAATAATTTACTATAGAAAAGGCAATCCCTGGCGTAATTAAAATTTGCGACAGTAGAAAATTATTTTTTGAATAATTTACTATAGAAAAGGCAATCCCTGGCGTAAGTAAAATTTGCGACAGTAAAAAATTATTTTTTGAATAATTTACTATAGAAAAGGCAATCCCTGGCGTAATTAAAATTTGCGACAGTAAAAAATTATTTTTTGAATAATTTACTATAGAAAAGGCAATCCCTGGCGTAATTAAAATTTGCGACAGTAGAAAATTATTTTTTGAAAAGTTTACTATAGAAAAGGCAATCCCTGGCGTAATTAAAATTTGCGACAGTATAAAATTATTTTTTGAAAAGTTTACTATAGGAAAGGCAATCCCTGGCGCAATTAAAATTTGGGTCAGTAGAAAATTATTTTTTGAATAATTTACTATAGGAAAGGCAATCTCTGGCGTAATTAAAATTTGCGACAGTAAAAAATTATTTTTTGAATAATTTACTATAGAAAAGGCAATCCCTGGCGTAATTAAAATTTGCGACAGTAAAAAATTATTTTTTGAAAAGTTTACTATAGAAAAGGCAATCCCTGGCGCAATTAAAATTTGCAACAGTAGAAAATTATTTTTTGAATAATTTACTATAGAAAAGGCAATCCCTGGCGTAATTAAAATTTGCAACAGTAAAAAATTATTTTTTGAATAATTTACTATAGAAAAGGCAATCCCTGGCGCAATTAAAATTTGCAACAGTAGAAAATTATTTTTTGAATAATTTACTATAGAAAAGGCAATCCCTGGCGTAATTAAAATTTGCGACAGTTGAAAATTATTTTTTGAATAATTTACTATAGAAAAGGCAATCCCTGGCGTAATTAAAATTTGCGACAGTAGAAAATTATTTTTTGAATAATTTACTATTGAAAAGACAATCCCTGGCGTAATTAAAGTTTGCGACAGTAAAAAATTATTTTTTGAATAATTTACTATAGAAAAGGCAATCCCTGGCGTAATTAAAATTTGCGACAGTAAAAAATTATTTTTTGAATAATTTACTATAGAAAAGGCAATCCCTGGCGTAATTAAAATTTGCGACAGTAGAAAATTATTTTTTGAAAAGTTTACTATAGAAAAGGCAATCCCTGGCGTAATTAAAATTTGCGACAGTATAAAATTATTTTTTGAGAAGTTTACTATAGGAAAGGCAATCCCTGGCGCAACTAAAATTTGGGTCAGTAGAAAATTATTTTTTGAATAATTTACTATAGAAAAGGCAATCTCTGGCGTAATTAAAATTTGCGACAGTAAAAAATTATTTTTTGAATAATTTACTATAGAAAAGGCAATCCCTGGCGTAATTAAAATATGCGACAGTAAAAAATTATTTTTTGAAAAGTTTACTATAGAAAAGGGCAATCCCTGGCGTAATTAAAATTTGCGACAGTAAAAAATTAATTTTTGAATAATTTACTATATAAAAGGCAATCCCTGGCGCAATTAAAATTTGCGACAGTATAAAATTATTTTTTGAATAATTTACTATAGAAAAGGCAATCCCTGGCGTAATTAAAATTTGCGAGAGTAAAAAATTATTTTTGAATAATTTACTATAGAAAAGGCAATCCCTGGCGTAATTAAAATTTGCGACAGTAGAAAATTATTTTTTGAATAATTTACTATAGAAAAGGCAATCCCTGGCGTAATTAAAATTTGCGACAGTAAAAAATTATTTTTGAATAATTTACTATAGAAAGTCAATCCCTGGCGCAATTAAAATTTGCGACAGTAAAAAATTATTTTTTGAATAATTTACTATAGAAAAGGCAATCCCTGGCGTAATTAAAATTTGCGACAGTAGAAAATTATTTTTTGAATAATTTACTGTAGAAAAGGCAATCCCTGGCGCAATTAAAATTTGCAACAGTAGAAAATTATTTTTTGAATAATTTACTATAGAAAAGGCAATCCCTGGCGTAATTAAAATTTGCGACAGTAGAAAATTATTTTTTGAATAATTTACTGTAGAAAAGGCAATCCCTGGCGCAATTAAAATTTGCAACAGTAGAAAATTATTTTTTGAATAATTTACTATAGAAAAGGCAATCCCTGGCGTAATTAAAATTTGCGAGAGTAAAAAATTATTTTTTGAATAATTTACTATAGAAAAGGCAATCCCTGGCGTAATTAAAATTTGCGACAGTAGAAAATTATTTTTTGAATAATTTACTATAGAAAAGGCAATCCCTGGCGTAATTAAAATTTGCGACAGTAAAAAATTATTTTTTGAATAATTTACTATAGAAAAGTCAATCCCTGGCGCAATTAAAATTTGCGACAGTAAAAAATTATTTTTTGAATAATTTACTATAGAAAAGGCAATCCCTGGCGTAATTAAAATTTGCGACAGTAAAAAATTATTTTTTGAATAATTTACTATAGAAAAGGCAATCCCTGGCGTAATTAAAATTTGCGACAGTAGAAAATTATTTTTTGAAAAATTTACTATAGAAAAGGCAATCCCTGGCGTAATTAAAATATGCGACAGTAGAAAATTATTTTTTGAATAATTTACTATAGAAAAGGCAATCCCTGGCGTAATTAAAATTTGCGACAGTAGAAAATTATTTTTTTGAATAATTTACTATAGAAAAGGCAATCCCTGGCGTAATTACAATTTGCGACAGTAGAAAATTATTTTTTGAAAAGTTTACTATAGAAAAGGCAATCCCTGGCGTAATTAAAATTTGCGACAGTAAAAAATTATTTTTTGAATAATTTACTATAGAAAAGGCAATCCCAGGCGTAATTAAAATTTGCGACAGTAGAAAATTATTTTTTGAATAATTTACTATAGAAAAGGCAATCCCTGGCGTAATTAAAATTTGCGACAGTAAAAAATTATTTTTTGAATAATTTACTATAGAAAAGGCAATCCCTGGCGTAATTAAAATTTGCGACAGTAGAAAATTATTTTTTGAAAAATTTACTATAGAAAAGGCAATCCCTGGCGTAATTAAAATATGCGACAGTAGAAAATTATTTTTTGAATAATTTACTATAGAAAAGGCAATCCCTGGCGTAATTAAAATTTGCGACAGTAGAAAATTATTTTTTTGAATAATTTACTATAGAAAAGGCAATCCCTGGCGTAATTACAATTTGCGACAGTAGAAAATTATTTTTTGAAAAGTTTACTATAGAAAAGGCAATCCCTGGCGTAATTAAAATTTGCGACAGTAAAAAATTATTTTTTGAATAATTTACTATAGAAAAGGCAATCCCAGGCGTAATTAAAATTTGCGACAGCAGAAAATTATTTTTTGAATAATTTACTATAGAAAAGGCAATCCCTGGCGTAATTAAAATTTGCGACAGTAAAAAATTATTTTTTGAATAATTTACTATAGAAAAGGCAATCCCTGGCGTAATTAAAATTTGCGACAGTAAAAAATTATTTTTTGAATAATTTACTATAGAAAAGGCAATCCCTGGCGCAATTAAAATTTGCGACAGTAGAAAATTATTTTTTGAATAATTTACTATAGAAAAGGCAATCCCTGGCGTAATTAAAATTTGCGACAGTAAAAAATTATTTTTTGAATAATTTACTATAGAAAAGGCAATCCCTGGCGTAATTAAAATTTGCGAAAGTAAAAAATTATTTTTTGAATAATTTACTATAGAAAAGGCAATCCCTGGCGTAATTAAAATTTGCGACAGTAGAAAATTATTTTTTGAATAATTTACTATAGAAAAGGCAATCCCTGGCGTATTTAAAATTTGCGACAGTAAAAAATTATTTTTTGAATAATTTACTATAGAAAAGGCAATCCCTGGCGTAATTAAAATTTGCGACAGTAAAAAATTATTTTTGAATAATTTACTATAGAAAAGGCAATCCCTGGCGCAATTAAAATTTGCGACAGTAGAAAATTATTTTTTGAATAATTTACTATAGAAAAGGCAATCCCTGGCGTAATTAAAATTTGCGACAGTAAAAAATTATTATTTGAATAATTTACTATAGAAAAGGCAATCCCTGGCGTAATTAAAATTTGCGACAGTAAAAAATTATTTTTTGAATAATTTACTATAGAAAAGGCAATCCCTGGCGTAATTAAAATTTGCGACATTAAAAAATTATTTTTTGAAAAGCTTACTATAGAAAAGGCAATCCCTGGCGCAATTAAAATTTGCGTCAGTAGAAAATTATTTTTTGAATAATTTACTATAGAAAAGGCAATCCCTGGCGTATTTAAAATTTGCGACAGTATAAAATTATTTTTTGAATAATTTACTATAGAAAAGGCAATACCTGGCGTAATTAAAATTTGCGACAGTAGAAAATTATTTTTTGAATAATTTACTATAGAAAAGGCAATCCCTGGCGTAATTACAATTTGCGACAATAGAAAATTAATTTTTGAATAATTTACTATAGAAAAGGCAATCCCTGGCGTAATTAAAATTTGCGACAGTAAAAAATTATTTTTTGAATAATTTACTAAAGAAAAGGCAATCCCTGGCGTATTTAAAATTTGCAACAGTATAAAATTATTTTTTGAATAATTTACTATAGAAAAGGCAATCCTTGGCGCAATTAAAACTTGCGAGAGTAAAAAATTATTTTTTGAATAATTTACTATAGAAAAGGCAATCCCTGCGCAATTAAAATTTGCGACAGTAAAAAATTATTTTTTGAATAATTTACTATAGGAAAGGCAATCCCTGGCGTAATTAAAAATTTGCGACAGTAAAAAATTATTTTTTGAATAATTTACTATAGAAAAGGCAATCCCTGGCGTAATTAAAATTTGCGACAGTAGAAATTATTTTTTGAATAATTTACTATAGAGAAGGCAATCCCTGGGATATTTAAAATTTGCGAAAGTAGGAAATTATTTTTTGAAAAGTTTACTATAGAAAAGGCAATCCCTGGCGTAATTCAAATTTGCGACAGTAAAAAATTATTTTTTGAATAATTTACTATAGAAAAGGCAATCCCTGGCGTATTTAAAATTTGCGACAGTATAAAATTATTTTTTGAATAATTTACTATAGAAAAGGCAATCCCTGGCGTAATTAAAATTTGCGACAGTAGAAAATTATTTTTTGAATAATTTACTATAGAAAAGGCAATCCCTGGCGTAATTAAAATTTGCGACAGTAAAAAATTATTTTTTGAATAATTTACTATAGAAAAGGCAATCCCTGGCGTAATTAAAATTTGCGACAGTAGAAAATTATTTTTTGAATAATTTACTATAGAAAAGGCAATCCCTGGCGTAATTAAAATTTGCGACAATTTAAAATTATTTTTTGAATAATTTACTATAGAAAAGGCAATCCCTGGCGTAATTAAAATTTGCGACAGTAGAAAATTATTTTTTGAAAAGTTTACTATAGAAAAGGCAATCCCTGGCGTATTTAAAATTTGCGACAGTATAAAATTGTTTTTTGAAAAATTTACTATAGAAAAGGCAATCCCTGGCGTAATTAAAATTTGCGACAGTAGAAAATTATTTTTTGAAAAGTTTACTATAGAAAAGGCAATCCCTGGCGTAATTAAAATTTGCGACAGTAAAAAATTATTTTTTGAAAAGTTTACTATAGAAAAGGCAATCCCTGACGTAATTAAAATTTGCGACAGTAAAAAATTATTTTTTGAAAGGTTTACTATAGAAAAGGCAATCCTTGGCGCAATTAAAATTTGCGACAGTAGAAAATTATTCTTTGAATAATTTACTATAAAAAAGGCAATCCCTGGCGTAATTAAAATTTGCGACAATAAAAAATTATTTTTTGAATAATTTACTAGAGAAAAGGCAATCCCTGGCGTATTTAAAATTTGCGACAGTATAAAATTATTTTTTGAATAATTTACTATAGAAAAGGCAATCATTGGCGTAATTAAAATTTGCGACAGTTGAAAATTATTTTTTGAATAATTTACTATAGAAAAGGCAATCCCTGGCGTAATTAAAATTTTGCGACAGTATAAAATTATTTTTTGAATAATTTACTATAGAAAAGGCAATACCTGGCGTAATTAAAATTTGCGACAGTAGAAAATTATTTTTTGAATAATTTACTATAGAAAAGGCAATCCCTGGCGTAATTACAATTTGCGACAATAGAAAATTAATTTTTGAATAATTTACTATAGAAAAGGCAATCCCTGGCGTAATTAAAATTTGCGACAGTAAAAAATTATTTTTTGAATAATTTACTAAAGAAAAGGCAATCCCTGGCGTATTTAAAATTTGCAACAGTATAAAATTATTTTTTGAATAATTTACTATAGAAAAGGCAATCCTTGGCGCAATTAAAACTTGCGAGAGTAAAAAATTATTTTTTGAATAATTTACTATAGAAAAGGCAATCCCTGGCGCAATTAAAATTTGCGACAGTAAAAAAATTATTTTTTGAATAATTTACTATAGGAAAGGCAATCCCTGGCGTAATTAAAATTTGCGACAGTAAAAAATTATTTTTTGAATAATTTACTATAGAAAAGGCAATCCCTGGCGTAATTAAAATTTGCGACAGTAGAAAATTATTTTTTGAATAATTTACTATAGAGAAGGCAATCCCTGGGATATTTAAAATTTGCGAAAGTAGGAAAATTAATTTTTGAAAAGTTTACTATAGAAAAGGCAATCCCTGGCGTAATTCAAATTTGCGACAGTAAAAAATTATTTTTTGAATAATTTACTATAGAAAAGGCAATCCCTGGCGTATTTAAAATTTGCGACAGTATAAAATTATTTTTTGAATAATTTACAATAGAAAAGGCAATCCCTGGCGTAATTAAAATTTGCGACAGTAGAAAATTATTTTTTGAATAATTTACTATAGAAAAGGCAATCCCTGGCGTAATTAAAATTTGCGACAGTAAAAAATTATTTTTTGAATAATTTACTATAGAAAAGGCAATCCCTGGCGTAATTAAAATTTGCGACAGTAGAAAATTATTTTTTGAATAATTTACTATAGAAAAGGCAATCCCTGGCGTAATTAAAATTTGCGACAATTTAAAATTATTTTTTGAATAATTTACTATAGAAAAGGCAATCCCTGGCGTAATTAAAATTTGCGACAGTAGAAAATTATTTTTTGAAAAGTTTACTATAGAAAAGGCAATCCCTGGCGTATTTAAAATTTGCGACAGTATAAAATTGTTTTTTGAAAAATTTACTATAGAAAAGGCAATCCCTGGCGTAATTAAAATTTGCGACAGTAGAAAATTATTTTTTGAAAAGTTTACTATAGAAAAGGCAATCCCTGGCGTAATTAAAATTTGCGACAGTAAAAAATTATTTTTTGAAAAGTTTACTATAGAAAAGGCAATCCCTGACGTAATTAAAATTTGCGACAGTAAAAAATTATTTTTTGAAAGGTTTACTATAGAAAAGGCAATCCTTGGCGCAATTAAAATTTGCGACAGTAGAAAATTATTCTTTGAATAATTTACTATAAAAAAGGCAATCCCTGGCGTAATTAAAATTTGCGACAATAAAAAATTATTTTTTGAATAATTTACTAGAGAAAAGGCAATCCCTGGCGTATTTAAAATTTGCGACAGTATAAAATTATTTTTTGAATAATTTACTATAGAAAAGGCAATCATTGGCGTAATTAAAATTTGCGACAGTTGAAAATTATTTTTTGAATAATTTACTATAGAAAAGGCAATCCCTGGCGTAATTAAAATTTGCGACAGTAAAAAATTATTTTTTGAATAATTTACTATAGAAAAGGCAATCCGTAGCGCAATTAAAATTTGCGACAGTAGAAAATTATTTTTTGAATAATTTACTATAGAAAAGGCAATCCCTGGCGTAATTAAAATTTGCGACAGTAAAAAATTATTTTTTGAATAATTTACTATAGAAAAGGCAATCCCTGGCGTAATTAAAATTTGCGACAGTAAAAAATTATTTTTTTGAATAATTTACTATAGAAAAGGCAATCCCTGGCGTAATTAAAATTTGCGACAGTAGAAAATTATTTTTTGAAAAGTTTATTATAGAAAAGGCAATCCCTGGCGTAATTAAAATTTGCGACAGTAGAAAATTAATTTGTGAAAAATTTACCTGGCGAAATTGAAATTTGCGACAGTAAAAAATTATTTTTTGAATAATTTACTGTAGAAAAGGCAATCCCTGGCGTAATTAAAATTTGCGACAGTAGAAAATTATTTTTTGAAAAGTTTACTATAGAAAAGGCAATCCCTGGCGTAATTAATATTTGCGACAGTAAAAAATTATTTTTTGAATAATTTACTATAGAAAAGGCAATCCCTGGCGTAATTAAAATTTGCGACAGTAAAAAATTATTTTTTGAATAATTAACTATAGAAAAGGCAATCCCTGGCGTAATTAAAATTTGCGACAGTAAAATATTATTTTTTGCAAAATTTACTATAGAAAAGGCAATCCCTGGCGTAATTACAATTTGCGACAGTAAAAAACTATTTTTTGAATAATTTACTATAGAAAAGGCAATCCCTGGCGTATTTAAAATTTGCGACAGCAAAAAATTATTTTTTGAATAATTTACTATAGAAAAGGCAATCCCTGGCGTAATTAAAATTTGCGACAGTAAAAAATTATTTTTTGAATAATTTACTACAGAAAAGGCAATCCCTGGCGTAATTAAAATTTGCGACAGTATAAAATTATTTTTTGAATAATTTACTATAGAAAACGCAATCTCTGGCGTAATTAAAATTTGCGACAGTAAAAAATTATTTTTTGAATAATTTACTATAGAAAAGGCAATCCCTGGCGTAATTTAAATTTGCGACAGTAAAAAATTATTTTTTGAATAATTTACTATAGAAAAGGCAATCCCTGGCGTATTTAAAATTTGCGACAGTATAAAATTATTTTTTGAAAAATTTACTATAGAAAAGCCAATCCCTGGCGTAATTAAAATTTGCGACAGTAAAAAATGATTTTTTGAATAATTAACTATAGAAAAGGCAATCCCTGGCGTAATTAAAATTTGCGACAGTAAAAAAATATTTTTTGAATAATTTACTATAGAAAAGGCAATCCCTGGCGTAATTAAAATTTGCGACAGTAAAAAATTATTTTTTGCAAAATTTACTATAGAAAAGGCAATCCCTGGGGTAATTACAATTTGCGACAGTAAAAAATTATTTTTTGAATAATTTACTATAGAAAAGGCAATCCCTGGCGTAATTAAAATTTGCGACAGCAAAAAATTATTTTTTGAATAATTTACTATAGAAAAGGCAATCCCTGGCGTAATTAAAATTTGCCACAGTAAAAAATTATTTTTTGAATAATTTACTATAGAAAAGGCAATCCCTGGCGTAATTAAAATTTGCGACAGTATAACATTATTTTTTGAATAATTTACTATAGAAAAGGCAATCCCTGGCGTAATTAAAATTTGCGACAGTATAAAATTATTTTTTGAATAATTTACTATAGAAAAGGCAATCCCTGGCGTAATTAAAATTTGCGACAGTAAAAAATTATTTTTTGAAAAGCTTACTATAGAAAAGGCAATCCCTGGCGCAATTAAAATTTGCGACAGTAGAAAATAATTTTTTGAATAATTTACTATAGAAAAGGCAATCCCTGGCGTATTTAAAATTTGCGACAGTATAAAATTATTTTTTGAATAATTTACTATAGAAAAGGCAATACCTGGCGTAATTAAAATTTGCGACAGTAGAAAATTATTTTTTGAATAATTTACTATAGAAAAGGCAATCCCTGGCGTAATTACAATTTGCGACAATAGAAAATTAATTTTTGAATAATTTACTATAGAAAAGGCAATCTCTGGCGTAATTAAAATTTGCGACAGTAAAAAATTATTTTTTGAATAATTTACTAAAGAAAAGGCAATCCCTGGCGTATTTAAAATTTGCAACAGTATAAAATTATTTTTTGAATAATTTACTATAGAAAAGGCAATCCTTGGCGCAATTAAAACTTGCGATAGTAAAAAATTATTTTTTGAATAATTTACTATAGAAAAGGCAATCCCTGGCGCAATTAAAATTTGCGACAGTAAAAAATTATTTTTTGAATAATTTACTATAGGAAAGGCAATCCCTGGCGTAATTAAAATTTGCGACAGTAAAAAATTATTTTTTGAATAATTTACTATAGAAAAGGCAATCCCTGGCGTAATTAAAATTTGCGACAGTAGAAAATTATTTTTTGAATAATTTACTATAGAAAAGGCAATCCCTGGGATATTTAAAATTTGCGAAAGTAGGAAATTATTTTTTGAAAAGTTTACTATAGAAAAGGCAATCCCTGGCGTAATTAAAATTTGCGACAGTAAAAAATTCTTTTTTGAATAATTTACTATAGAAAAGGCAATCCCTGGCGCATTTAAAATTTGCGACAGTATAAAATTATTTTTTGAATAATTTACTATAGAAAAGGCAATCCCTGGCGTAATTAAAATTTGCGACAGTAGAAAATTATTTTTTGAATAATTTACTATAGAAAAGGCAATCCCTGGCGTAATTAAAATTTGCGACAGTAAAAAATTATTTTTTGAATAATTTACTATAGAAAAGGCAATCCCTGGCGTAATTAAAATTTGCGACAGTAGAAAATTATTTTTTGAATAATTTACTATAGAAAAGGCAATCCCTGGCGTAATTAAAATTTGCGACAATATAAAATTATTTTTTGAATAATTTACTATAGAAAAGGCAATCCCTGGCGTAATTAAAATTTGCGACAGTAGAAAATTATTTTTTGAAAAGTTTACTATAGAAAAGGCAATCCCTGGCGTATTTAAAATTTGCGACAGTATAAAATTGTTTTTTGAAAAATTTACTATAGAAAAGGCAATCCCTGGCGCAATTAAAATTTGCGACAGTATAAAATTATTTTTTGAAAAATTTACTATAGAAAAGGCAATCCCTGGCGCAATTAAAATTTGCAACAGTAGAAAATTATTTTTTGAATAATTTACTATAGAAAAGGCAATCCCTGGCGTAATTAAAATTTGCGACAGTAAAAAATTATTTTTTGAATAATTTACTATAGAAAAGGCAATCCCTGGGATATTTAAAATTTGCGACAGTAAAAAATTATTTTTTGAATAATTTACTATAGAAACGGCAATCCCTGGCGTAATTAAAATTTGCGACAGTAGAAAATTATTTTTTGAATAATTTACTATAGAAAAGGCAATCCTGGCGCAATTAAAATTTGCGACAGTATAAAATTATTTTTTGAATAATTTACTATAGAAAAGGCAATCCCTGGCGTAATTAAAATTTGCGACAGTAGAAAATTATTTTTTGAAAAGTTTACTATAGAAAAGGCAATCCCTGGCGTAATTAAAATTTGCGACAGTAAAAAATTATTTTTTGAATAATTTACTATAGAAAAGGCAATCCCTGGCGTAATTAAAATTTGCGACAGTAGAAAATTAATTTGTGAAAAATTTACCTGGCGAAATTGAAATTTGCGACAGTAAAAAATTATTTTTTGAATAATTTACTGTAGAAAAGGCAATCCCTGGCGTAATTAAAATTTGCGACAGTAGAAAATTATTTTTTGAAAAGTTTACTATAGAAAAGGCAATCCCTGGCGTAATTAAAATTTGCGACAGTAAAAAATTATTTTTTGAATAATTTACTATAGAAAAGGCAATCCCTGGCGTAATTAAAATTTGCGACAGTAGAAAATTATTTTTTGAAAAGTTTATTATAGAAAAGGCAATCCCTGGCGTAATTAAAATTTGCGACAGTAGAAAATTAATTTGTGAAAAATTTACCTGGCGAAATTGAAATTTGCGACAGTAAAAAATTATTTTTTGAATAATTTACTGTAGAAAAGGCAATCCCTGGCGTAATTAAAATTTGCGACAGTAGAAAATTATTTTTTGAAAAGTTTACTATAGAAAAGGCAATCCCTGGCGTAATTAAAATTTGCGACAGTAAAAAATTATTTTTTGAATAATTTACTATAGAAAAGGCAATCCCTGGCGTAATTAAAATTTGCGACAGTAAAAAATTATTTTTTGAATAATTAACTATAGAAAAGGCAATCCCTGGCGTAATTAAAATTTGCGACAGTAAAATATTATTTTTTGCAAAATTTACTATAGAAAAGGCAATCCCTGGCGTAATTACAATTTGCGACAGTAAAAAATTATTTTTTGAATAATTTACTATAGAAAAGGCAATCCCTGGCGTATTTAAAATTTGCGACAGCAAAAAATTATTTTTTGAATAATTTACTATAGAAAAGGCAATCCCTGGCGTAATTAAAATTTGCGACAGTAAAAAATTATTTTTTGAATAATTTACTACAGAAAAGGCAATCCCTGGCGTAATTAAAATTTGCGACAGTATAAAATTATTTTTTGAATAATTTACTATAGAAAAGGCAATCTCTGGCGTAATTAAAATTTGCGACAGTAAAAAATTATTTTTTGAATAATTTACTATAGAAAAGGCAATCCCTGGCGTAATTAAAATTTGCGACAGTAAAAAATTATTTTTTGAATAATTTACTATAGAAAAGGCAATCCCTGGCGTATTTAAAATTTGCGACAGTATAAAATTATTTTTTGAAAAACTTACTATAGAAAAGCCAATCCCTGGCGTAATTAAAATTTGCGACAATAAAAAATGATTTTTTGAATAATTAACTATAGAAAAGGCAATCCCTGGCGTAATTAAAATTTGCGACAGTAAAAAATTATTTTTTGAATAATTTACTATAGAAAAGGCAATCCCTGGCGTAATTAAAATTTGCGACAGTAAAAAATTATTTTTTGCAAAATTCACTATAGAAAAGGCAATCCCTGGGGTAATTACAATTTGCGACAGTAAAAAATTATTTTTTGAATAATTTACTATAGAAAAGGCAATCCCTGGCGTAATTAAAATTTGCGACAGCAAAAAATTATTTTTTGAATAATTTACTATAGAAAAGGCAATCCCTGGCGTAATTAAAATTTGCCACAGTAAAAAATTATTTTTTGAATAATTTACTATAGAAAAGGCAATCCCTGGCGTAATTAAAATTTGCGACAGTATAACATTATTTTTTGAATAATTTACTATAGAAAAGGCAATCCCTGGCGTAATTAAAATTTGCGACAGTATAAAATTATTTTTTGAATAATTTACTATAGAAAAGGCAATCCCTGGCGTAATTAAAATTTGCGACAGTAGAAAATTATTTTTTGAAAAGTTTACTATAGAAAAGGCAATCCCTGGCGTATTTAAAATTTGCGACAGTATAAAATTATTTTTTGAAAAATTTACTATAGAAAAGGCAATCCCTGGCGCAATTAAAATTTGCGACAGTATAAAATTATTTTTTGAAAGATTTACTATAGAAAAGGCAATCCCTGGCGCAATTAAAATTTGCAACAGTAGAAAATTATTTTGTGAATAATTTACTATAGAAAAGGCAATCCCTGGCGTATTTAAAATTTGCGAGAGTATAAAATTATTTTTTGAATAATTTACTATAGAAAAGGCAATCCCTGGCGTAATTAAAATTTGCGACAGTTGAAAATTATTTTTTGAATAATTTACTATAGAAAAGGCAATCCCTGGGATATTTAAAATTTGCGACAGTTGATAATTATTTTTTGAATAATTTACTATAGAAAAGGCAATCCATGGGATATTTAAAATTTGCGACAGTATAAAATTATTTTTTGAATAATTTACTATAGAAAAGGCAATCCCTGGCGTAATTAAAATTTGCGACAGTAGAAAATTATTTTTTGAAAAGTTTACTATAGAAAAGGCAATCCCTGGCGCAATTAAAATTTGCGACAGTAGAAAATTATTTTTTGAATAATTTACTATAGAAAAGGCAATCCCTGGCGTAATTAAAATTTGCGACAGTAGAAAATTATTTTTTGAAAAGTTTACTATAGAAAAGGCAATCCCTGGCGCAATTAAAATTTGCGACAGTAGAAAATTATTTTTTGAATAATTTACTATAGAAAAGGCAATCCCTGGCGTAATTAAAACTTGCGATAGTAAAAAATTATTTTTTGAATAATTTACTATAGAAAAGGCAATCCCTGGCGTAATTAAAATTTGCGACAGTATAAAATTATTTTTTGAATAATTTACTATAGAAAAGGCAATCCCTGGCGTATTTAAAATTTGCGACAGTATAAAGTTATTTTTTGAATAATTTACTATAGAAAAGGCAATCCCTGGCGTAATTAAAATTTGCGACAGTAGAAAATTATTTTTTGAAAAGTTTACTATAGAAAAGGCAATCCCTGGCGCAATTAAAATTTGCGACAGTAGAAAATTATTTTTTGAATAATTTACTATAGAAAAGGCAATCCCTGGCGTAATTAAAACTTGCGATAGTAAAAAATTATTTTTTGAATAATTTACTATAGAAAAGGCAATCCCTGGCGTAATTAAAATTTGCGACAGTAGAAAATTATTTTTTGAATAATTTACTATAGAAAAGGCAATCCCTGGCGTATTTAAAATTTGCGACAGTATAAAATTATTTTTTGAATAATTTACTATAGAAAAGGCAATCCCTGGCGTAATTAAAATTTGCGACAGTTGAAAATTATTTTTTGAATAATTTACTATAGAAAAGGCAATCCCTGGGATATTTAAAATTTGCGACAGTTGAAAATTATTTTTTGAATAATTTACTATAGAAAAGGCAATCCCTGGCGTATTTAAAATTTGCGACAGTATAAAATTATTTTTTGAATAATTTACTATAGAAAAGGCAATCCCTGGCGCAATTAAAATTTGCAACAGTAGAAAATTATTTTTTGAATAATTTACTATAGAAAAGGCAATCCCTGGCGTAATTAAAATTTGCGACAGTAGAAAATTATTTTTTGAATAATTTACTATAGAAAAGGCAATCCCTGGCGCAATTAAAATTTGCGACAGTTGAAAATTATTTTTTGAATAATTTACTATAGAAAAGGCAAACCCTGGCGTAATTAAAATTTGCGACAGTAGAAAATTAATTTGTGAAAAATTTATCTGGCGTAATTAAAATTTGCGACAGTAGAAAATTATTTTTTGAATAATTTACTATAGAAAAGGCAATCCCTGGCGTAATTAAAACTTGCGACAGTTGAAAATTATTTTTTGAATAATTTACTATAGAAAAGGCAATCCCTGGCGCAATTAAAATTTGCGACAGTTGAAAATTATTTTTTGAATAATTTACTATTGAAAAGGCAATCCATGGGATATTTAAAATTTGCGACAGTTGAAAATTATTTTTTGAATAATTTACTATAGAAAAGGCAATCCCTGGCGTAATTAAAATTTGCGACAGTAGAAAATTATTTTTTGAAAAGTTTACTATAGAAAAGGCAATCCCTGGCGCAATTAAAATTTGCGACAGTAGAAAATTATTTTTTGAATAATTTACTATAGAAAAGGCAATCCCTGGCGTAATTAAAACTTGCGATAGTAAAAAATTATTTTTTGAATAATTTACTATAGAAAAGGCAATCCCTGGCGTAATTAAAATTTGCGACAGTAGAAAATTATTTTTTGAATAATTTACTATAGAAAAGGCAATCCCTGGCGTATTTAAAATTTGCGACAGTATAAAATTATTTTTTGAATAATTTACTATAGAAAAGGCAATCCCTGGCGTAATTAAAATTTGCGACAGTTGAAAATTATTTTTTGAATAATTTACTATAGAAAAGGCAATCCCTGGGATATTTAAAATTTGCGACAGTTGAAAATTATTTTTTGAATAATTTACTATAGAAAAGGCAATCCCTGGCGTATTTAAAATTTGCGACAGTATAAAATTATTTTTTGAATAATTTACCATAGAAAAGGCAATCCCTGGCGCAATTAAAATTTGCAACAGTAGAAAATTATTTTTTGAATAATTTACTATAGAAAAGGCAATCCCTGGCGCACTTAAAATTTGCGACAGTAGAAAATTATTTTTTGAATAATTTACTATAGAAAAGGCAATCCCTGGCGCAATTAAAATTTGCGACAGTTGAAAATTATTTTTTGAATAATTTACTATAGAAAAGTCAATCCCTGGCGTAATTAAAATTTGCGACAGTAGAAAATTAATTTGTGAAAAATTTACCTGGCGTAATTAAAATTTGCGACAGTAGAAAATTGTTTTTTGAATAATTTACTAAAGAAAAGGCAATCCCTGGCGTATTTAAAATTTGCGGCAGTATAAAATTATTTTTTGAATAATTTACTATAGAAAAGGCAATACCTGGCGCAATTAAAATTTGCGACAGTAAAAAATTATTTTTTGAATAATTTACTGTAGAAAAGGCAATCCCTGGCGTATTTAAAATTTGCGAGAGTAGAAAATTATTTTTTGAATAATTTACTATAGAAAAGGCAATCCCTGGCGTATTTAAAATTTGCGACAGTAAAAAATTATTTTTTGAATAATTTACTATAGAAAAGGCAATCCCTGACGCACTTAAACTTTGCGACAGTAGACAATTTTTTTTGAATAATTTACTATAGAAAAGGCAATCCCTGGCGTAACTAAAATTTGCGACAGTAAAAAATTATTTTTTGAATAATTTACTATAAAAAGGCAATCCCTGGCGAAATTGAAATTTGCGAGAGTAAAAAATTATTTTTTGAATAATTTACTATAGAAAAGGCAATCCCTGGCGTATTTAAAATTTGAGACAGTTGAAAATAATTTTTTGAATAATTTACTATAAAAAAGTCAATCCCTGGCGTAATTAAAATTTGCGACAGTAAAAAATTATTTTTTGAATAATTTACTATAGAAAAGGCAATCCCTGGCGTAATTAAAATTTGCGACAGTAGAAAATTATTTTTTGAATAATTTACTATAGAAAAGGCAATCCCTGGCGTATTTAAAATTTGCGACAGTATAAAATTATTTTTTGAAAAATTTACTATAGAAAAGGCAATCCCTGGCGTAATTAAAATTTGCGACAGTAAAAAATTATTTTTTGAATAATTTACTATAGAAAAGGCAATCCCTGGCGTAATTAAAATTTGCGACAGTAACAAATTATTTTTTGAATAATTTACTATAGAAAAGGCAATCCCTGCCGTAATTAAAATTTGCGACAGTAAAAAATTATTTTTTGCAAAATTTACTGTAGAAAAGGCAATCCCTGGCGTATTTAAAATTTGCGATAGTAAAAAATTATTTTTTGAATAATTTACTATAGAAAAGGCAATCCCTGGCGCAATTAAAATTTGCGGCAGTAAAAAATTATTTTTTGAATAATTTACTATAGAAAAGGCAATCCCTGGCGCAATTAAAATTTGCGACAGTAAAAAAATATTTTTTGCAAAATTTACTGTAGAAAAGGCAATCCCTGGCGCAATTAAAACTTGCGATAGTAAAAAAATTATTTTTTGAATAATTTACTATAGAAAAGGCAATCCCTGGCGGATTTGAAATTTGCGACAGTAGAAAATTATTTTTTGAATAATTTACTATAGAAAAGGCAATCCCTGGCGCAATTAAAATTTGCGACAGTAAAAAATTATTTTTTGAATAATTTACTATAGAAAAGGCAATCCCTGGCGTAATTAAAATTTGCGAGAGTAAAAAATTATTTTTTGAATAATTTACTATAGAAAAGGCAATCCCTGGCGTAATTACAATTTGCGACAGTAGAAAATTAATTTGTGAAAAATTTACCTGGCGAAATTGAAATTTGCGAGAGTGAAAAATTATTTTTTGAATAATTTACTATAGAAAAGGCAATCCCTGGCGTAATTAAAATTTGCGACAGTAGAAAATTAGTTTTTGAATAATTTACTATAGAAAAGGCAATCCCTGGCGCAATTAAAATTTGCAACAGTAGAAAATTATTTTTTGAATAATTTACTATAGAAAAGGCAATCCCTGGCGCACTTAAAATTTGCGACAGTAGAAAATTATTTTTTGAATAATTACTATAGAAAAGGCAATCCCTGGCGCAATTAAAATTTGCGAAAGTTCAAAATTATTTTTTGCAAAGTTTACTATAGAAAAGGCAATCCCTGGCGTAATTAAAATTTGCGACAGTAGAAAATTAATTTGTGAAAAATTTACCTGGCGTAATTAAAATTTGCGACAGTAGAAAATTATTTTTTGAATAATTTACTATAGAAAAGGCATTCCTGGCGTATTTAAAATTTGCGACAGTATAAAATTATTTTTTGAATAATTTACTATAGAAAAGGCAATCCCTGGCGTAATTAAAATTTGCGACAGTAGAAAATTATTTTTTGAATAATTTACTATAGAAAAGGCAATCCCTGTCGTATTTAAAATTTGCGACAGTATTAAATTATTATTTGAATAATTTACTATAGAAAAGGCAATCCATGGGATATTTAAAATTTGCGACAGTTGAAAATTATTTTTTGAATAATTTACTATAGAAAAGGCAATCCCTGGCGTAATTAAATTTTGCGACAGTAGAAAATTAATTTTTGAAAAGTTTACTATAGAAAAGGCAATCCCTGGCGCAATTAAAATTTGCGACAGTAGAAAATTATTTTTTGAATAATTTACTATAGAAAAGTCAATCCCTGGCGCAATTAAAACTTGCGATAGTAAAAAATTTTTTTTTGAATAATTTACTATAGAAAAGGCAATCCCTGGCGTAATTAAAATTTGCGACAGTAGAAAATTATTTTTTGAATAATTTACTATAGAAAAGGCAATCCTTGGCGTATTTAAAATTTGCGACAGTATAAAATTATTTTTTGAATAATTTACTATAGAAAAGGCAATCCCTGGGATATTTAAAATTTGCGACAGTTGAAAATTATTTTTTGAATAATTTACTATAGGAAAGGCAATCCCTGGCGTAATTAAAATTTGCGACAGTAGAAAATTAATTTGTGAAAAATTTACCTGGCGTAATTAAAATTTGGGACAGTAGAAAATTATTTTTTGAATAATTTACTATAGAAAAGGCAATCCCTGGCGTATTTAAAATTTGCGACAGTATAAAATTATTTTTTGAATAATTTACTATAGAAAAGGCAATCCCTGGCGCAATTAAAACTTGCGATAGTAAAAAATTATTTTTTGAATAATTTACTATAGAAAAGGCAATCCCTGGCGTATTTAAAATTTGCGACAGTATAAAATTATTTTTTGAATAATTTACTATAGAAAAGGCAATCCCTGGCGTAATTAAAATTTGCGACAGTAGAAAATTATTTTTTGAATAATTTACTATAGAAAAGGCAATCCCTGGCGTATTTAAAATTTGCGACAGTATAAAATTATTTTTTGAATAATTTACTATAGAAAAGGCAATCCATGGGATATTTAAAATTTGCGACAGTTGAAAATTATTTTTTGAATAATTTACTATAGAAAAGGCAATCCCTGGCGTAATTAAAATTTGCGACAGTAGAAAATTATTTTTTGTAAAGTTTACTATAGAAAAGGCAATCCCTGGCGCAATTAAAATTTGCGACAGTAGAAAATTATTTTTTGAATAATTTACTATAGAAAAGTCAATCCCTGGCGCAATTAAAATTTGCAACAGTAGAAAATTATTTTTTGAATAATTTACTATAGAAAAGGCAATCCCTGGCGCACTTAAAATTTGCGACAGTAGAAAATTATTTTTTGAATAATTTACTATAGAAAAGGCAATCCCTGGCGCAATTAAAATTTGCGACAGTAAAAAATTATTTTTTGAATAATTTACTGTAGAAAAGGCAATCCCTGGCGTATTTAAAATTTGCGAGAGTAGAAAATTATTTTTTGAATAATTTACTATAGAAAAGGCAATACCTGGCGCAATTAAAATTTGCGACAGTAAAAAATTATTTTTTGAATAATTTACTGTAGAAAAGGCAATCCCTGGCGTAATTTAAAATTTGCGAGAGTAGAAAATTATTTTTTGAATAATTTACTGTAGAAAAGGCAATCCCTGGCGCAATTAAAATTTGCGACAGTTGAAAATTATTTTTTGAATAATTTACTATAGAAAAGTCAATCCCTGGCGTAATTAAAATTTGCGACAGTAGAAAATTAATTTGTGAAAAATTTACCTGGCGTAATTAAAATTTGCGACAGTAGAAAATTATTTTTTGAATAATTTACTAAAGAAAAGGCAATCCCTGGCGTATTTAAAATTTGCGGCAGTATAAAATTATTTTTTGAATAATTTACTATAGAAAAGGCAATACCTGGCGCAATTAAAATTTGCGACAGTAAAAAATTATTTTTTGAATAATTTACTGTAGAAAAGGCAATCCCTGGCGTATTTAAAATTTGCGAGAGTAGAAAATTATTTTTTGAATAATTTACTATAGAAAAGGCAATCCCTGGCGTATTTAAAATTTGCGACAGTAAAAAATTATTTTTTGAATAATTTACTATAGAAAAGGCAATCCCTGACGCACTTAAACTTTGCGACAGTAGACAATTTTTTTTGAATAATTTACTATAGAAAAGGCAATCCCTGGCGTAACTAAAATTTGCGACAGTAAAAAATTATTTTTTGAATAATTTACTATAAAAAGGCAATCCCTGGCGAAATTGAAATTTGCGAGAGTAAAAAATTATTTTTTGAATAATTTACTATATAAAAAGGCAATCCCTGGCGTATTTAAAATTTGAGACAGTTGAAAATAATTTTTTGAATAATTTACTATAAAAAAGTCAATCCCTGGCGTAATTAAAATTTGCGACAGTAAAAAATTATTTTTTGAATAATTTACAATAGAAAAGGCAATCCCCTGGCGTAATTAAAATTTGCGACAGTAGAAAAATTATTTTTTGAATAATTTACTATAGAAAAGGCAATCCCTGGCGTATTTAAAATTTGCGACAGTATAAAAATTATTTTTTGAAAAATTTACTATAGAAAAAGGCAATTCCTGGCGTAATTAAAATTTGCGACAGTAAAAAATTATTTTTTGAATAATTTACTATAGAAAAGGCAATCCCTGGCGTAATTAAAATTTGCGACAGTAACAAATTATTTTTTGAATAATTTACTTATAGAAAAGGCAATCCCTGCCGTAATTAAATTTGCGACAGTAAAAAATTATTTTTTGCAAAATTTACTGTAGAAAAGGCAATCCCTGGCGTATTTAAAAATTTGCGATAGTAAAAAATTATTTTTTGAATAATTTACTATATAGAAAAGGCAATCCCTGGCGCAATTAAAATTTGCGGCAGTAAAAAATTATTTTTTGAATAATTTACTATAGAAAAGGCAATCCCTGGCGCAATTAAAATTTGCGACAGTAAAAAAATATTTTTTGCAAAATTTACTGTAGAAAAGGCAATCCCTGGCGCAATTAAAACTTGCGATAGTAAAAAAATTATTTTTTGAATAATTTACTATAGAAAATGCAATCCCTGCGGATTTGAAATTTGCGACAGTAGAAAATTATTTTTTGAATAATTTACTATAGAAAAGGCAATCCCTGGCGCAATTAAAATTTGCGACAGTAAAAAATTATTTTTTTGAATAATTTACTATAGAAAAGGCAATCCCTGGCGTAATTAAAATTTGCGAGAGTAAAAAATTATTTTTTGAATAATTTACTATAGAAAGGCAATCCCTGGCGTAATTACAATTTGCGACAGTAGAAAATTAATTTGTGAAAAATTTACCTGGCGAAATTGAAATTTGCGAGAGTGAAAAATTATTTTTTGAATAATTTACTTTAGAAAAGGCAATCCCATGGCGTAATTAAAATTTGCGACAGTAGAAAATTAGTTTTTGAATAATTTACTATAGAAAAGGCAATCCCTGGCGCAATTAAAATTTGCAACAGGTAGAAATTATTTTTTGAATAATTTACTATAGAAAAGGCAATCCCTGGCGCACTTAAAATTTGCGACAGTAGAAAATTATTTTTTGAATAATTACTATAGAAAAGGCAATCCCTGGCGCAATTAAAATTTGCGAAAGTTCAAAATTATTTTTTGCAAAGTTTACTATAGAAAAGGCAATCCCTGGCGTAATTAAAATTTGCGACAGTTAGAAAATTAATTTGTGAAAAATTTACTGGCGTAATTAAAATTTGCGACAGTAGAAAATTATTTTTTGAATAATTTACTATAGAAAAGGCATTCCTGCGTATTTAAAATTTGCGACAGTATAAAATTATTTTTTGAATAATTTACTATAGAAAAGGCAATCCCTGGCGTAATTAAAATTTGCGACAGTAGAAAATTATTTTTTGAATAATTTACTATAGAAAAGGCAATCCCTGTCGTATTTAAAATTTGCGACAGTATTAAATTATTTTTTGAATAATTTACTATAGAAAAGGCAATCCATGGGATATTTAAAATTTGCGACAGTTGAAAATTATTTTTTGAATAATTTACTATAGAAAAGGCAATCCCTGGCGTAATTAAAATTTGCGACAGTAGAAAATTAATTTTTGAAAAGTTCACTATAGAAAAGGCAATCCCTGGCGCAATTAAAATTTGCGACAGTAGAAAATTATTTTTTGAATAATTTACTATAGAAAAGTCAATCCCTGGCGCAATTAAAACTTGCGATAGTAAAAAATTATTTTTTGAATAATTTACTATAGAAAAGGCAATCCCTGGCGTAATTAAAATTTGCGACAGTAGAAAATTATTTTTTGAATAATTTACTATAGAAAAGGCAATCCTTGGCGTATTTAAAATTTGCGAACAGTATAAAATTATTTTTTGAATAATTTACTATAGAAAAGGCAATCCCTGGGATATTTAAAATTTGCGACAGTTGAAAATTATTTTTTGAATAATTTACTATAGGAAAGGCAATCCCTGGCGTAATTAAAATTTGCGACAGTAGAAAATTAATTTGTGAAAAATTTACCTGGCGTAATTAAAATTTGGGACAGTAGAAAATTATTTTTTGAATAATTTACTATAGAAAAGGCAATCCCTGGCGTATTTAAAATTTGCGACAGTATAAAATTATTTTTTGAATAATTTACTATAGAAAAGGCAATCCCTGGCGCAATTAAAACTTGCGATAGTAAAAAATTATTTTTTGAATAATTTACTATAGAAAAGGCAATCCCTGGCGTATTTAAAATTTGCGACAGTATAAAATTATTTTTTGAATAATTTACTATAGAAAAGGCAATCCCTGGCGTAATTAAAATTTGCGACAGTAGAAAATTATTTTTTGAATAATTTACTATAGAAAAGGCAATCCCTGGCGTATTTAAAATTTGAGACAGTTGAAAATAATTTTTTGAATAATTTACTATAAAAAAGTCAATCCCTGGCGTAATTAAAATTTGCGACAGTAAAAAATTATTTTTTGAATAATTTACTATAGAAAAGGCAATCCCTGGCGTAATTAAAATTTGCGACAGTAGAAAATTATTTTTTGAATAATTTACTATAGAAAAGGCAATCCCTGGCGTATTTAAAATTTGCGACAGTATAAAATTATTTTTTGAAAAATTTACTATAGAAAAGGCAATCCCTGGCGTAATTAAAATTTGCGACAGTAAAAAATTATTTTTTGAATAATTTACTATAGAAAAGGCAATCCCTGCGGTAATTAAAATTTGCGACAGTAACAAATTATTTTTTGAATAATTTACTATAGAAAAGGCAATCCCTGCCGTAATTAAAATTTGCGACAGTAAAAAATTATTTTTTGCAAAATTTACTGTAGAAAAGGCAATCCCTGGCGTATTTAAAATTTGCGATAGTAAAAAAATTATTTTTTGAATAATTTACTATAGAAAAGGCAATCCCTGGCGCAATTAAAATTTGCGGCAGTAAAAATTATTTTTTGAATAATTTACTATAGAAAAGGCAATCCCTGGCGCAATTAAAATTTGCGACAGTAAAAAAATATTTTTTTGCAAAATTTACTGTAGAAAAGGCAATCCCTGGCGCAATTAAAACTTGCGATAGTAAAAAAATTATTTTTTGAATAATTTACTATAGAAAAGGCAATCCCTTGGCGGATTTGAAATTTGCGACAGTAGAAAATTATTTTTTGAATAATTTACTATAGAAAAGGCAATCCCTGGCGCAATTAAAATTTGCGACAGTAAAAAATTATTTTTTGAATAATTTACTATAGAAAAGGCAATCCCTGGCGTAATTAAAATTTGCGAGAGTAAAAAATTATTTTTTTGAATAATTTACTATAGAAAAGGCAATCCCTGGCGTAATTACAATTTGCGACAGTAGAAAATTAATTTGTGAAAAAATTTACCTGGCGAAATTGAAATTTGCGAGAGTGAAAAATTATTTTTTGAATAATTTACTATAGAAAAGGCAATCCCTGGCGTAATTAAAATTTGCGACAGTAGAAAATTAGTTTTTGATATTAATTGTTACTATAGAAAAGGCAATCCCTGGCGCAATTAAAATTTGCAACAGTAAGAAAATTATTTTTTGAATAATTTACTATAGAAAAGGCAATCCCTGGCGCACTTAAAATTTGCGACAGTAGAAAATTATTTTTTGAATAATTACTATAGAAAAGAGCAATCCCTGGCGCAATTAAAATTTGCGAAAGTTCAAAATTATTTTTTGCAAAGTTTACTATAGAAAAGGCAATCCCTGGCGTAATTAAAAATTTGCGACAGTAGAAAATTAATTTGTGAAAAATTTACCTGGCGTAATTAAAATTTGCGACAGTAGAAAATTATTTTTTGAATAATTTACTATAGAAAAGGCATTCCTGGCGTATTTAAAATTTGCGACAGTATAAAATTATTTTTTTGAATAATTTACTATAGAAAAGGCAATCCCTGGCGTAATTAAAATTTGCGACAGTAGAAAATTATTTTTTGAATAATTTACTATAGAAAAGGCAATCCCTGTCGTATTTAAAATTTGCGACAGTATTAAATTATTTTTTGAATAATTTACTATAGAAAAGGCAATCCATGGGATATTTAAAATTTGCGACAGTTGAAAATTATTTTTTGAATAATTTACTATAGAAAAGGCAATCCCTGGCGTAATTAAAATTTGCGACAGTAGAAAATTAATTTTGAAAAGTTTACTATAGAAAAGGCAATCCCTGGCGCAATTAAAATTTGCGACAGTAGAAAATTATTTTTTGAATAATTTACTATAGAAAAGTCAATCCCTGGCGCAATTAAACTTGCGATAGTAAAAAATTATTTTTTGAATAATTTACTATAGAAAAGGCAAT
>CAWVNZ010001101.1:0-32743 GCA_963930735.1 Dioctria linearis
CCACATTTTATAGCAAAACCGTTGAAAAGACTCCGTGGCTGGAGCGAAACGTCCGGAAAAGCCCAGTAGGAGCCTTAACGGCATCCCATATATATATCCTAAATTTGAAATAAAGTTAATAAAATCATAGCATAACATTCCCTAACCACGAACTTATTCATACCGTTGAATATGATTCCACTCAAACATCTATTACCAGTTACCGGGAAGGTAATGGAACATAATATACACAAGTTTTGATTATTAATTAAACTAAGTTTAATTAAATGCAACTACTGTCACACAGTAAACAGGCCATGATAAACAAACATATATTTATAATGGATACGCATCCTTGTTCCAATCATTTCACTCATGATATTTGGAGACGGTGATTAACATACATGTAACTTTCATAAATAATCATTTACAATAGTTCATGTGATCAACTCTGATCTCAGGCGCTTAGCCAAACAACTAATGAGTAATAGGATTCGTGCACCTATAGGCTCACACCATAACATCATATATATTTCGGTGAAATATAGCATATGCTTATAGGCTCACACCATAACATCATGTGCATTTCGATGAAGTATAGAATGTGCTTTAGCCTCCTGCACTTCTAGCATTTATGCGAAAAATAATCTAGTAATAGGATTCGTGCACCTATAGGCTCACACCATAAAATCATATATATTTCGGTGAAGTATAGCATATGCTTATAGGCTCACACCATAACATCATGTGTATTTCGATGAAGTATAGTATGTGCTTTAGCCTCCTGCACTTCTAGCATTTATGCGAAAAATAATCTACAATCTTGAGAGTTGCCTAACATTCTTGGATCACACCAAAATGGCTGTCGGTGTTCGTTGTACTGTACGATTGAAATGGTGTTCACACAGTTGTTCCTCAATAGACAATCTCTTCACTGGACAATCGTGCTTTTCTAATTCCCAGAATTTTTGTAAATGTTCCTCTAATGAGGAGGTTGAGTTGTTGGTAGGTAAATTGCAATGAAAGGATTTTGAACTGGATTGAGTGACTCTTCCCATAACTATCCACCCGAACACTGTTTTTTGCAACACAGGAAGGTGATGTGAAAGTATTAATTGATCTTGTTCCAACAGATGACAAAAGAGCTCTGCACCAAGTAATAAGTCGGCCCTTTGAGATTTGAAAAAAGTGGGATCAGCAAGCTCGAATGTGTTAGGGATACACCAACTAGACGTATCGATATAGCAATCTGGCTGATTTCCGCTTATACTGGGCAGAACTTGTACTTCAACATTGATACTAAAGGGATTTAAACGAGATTTCAATGTGATAAATAATTTTGATTTTGACGTAACCTCTGATTCGCCAATACCATTAATCAAAAGTAGCGATTTTGTTCGCTTTATGCCTAATTCTTGAGCAAGATTCTCAGAAATAAAGTTAATCTGTGATCCTGTATCTAATAACGCGCGACAAGTTACTAGCCTTCCAAATTTATTGCAAACAATAATTAGAGCGGTCGCTAAAATAATTTTTGACCTTGACTGTATGTTATTAAGCACTGGAGTGCTTAAACTAGAATGAAGGGTCAATGGAGAATTCGCCTGAGTATTAGTATTACTGGAATTAACTCCATCACCCCGGCCATGGGCTAAAGTAATCGTGAATGTATCACTACTGCCCTTATGCAGCAATGTATTGTGTTTTTTATTACAATTTTGACATTTCCTTGAAGTACATCGGGCTTGAGTATGATTGTTTCGTAAGCAATTTAGACATAGACTCAACCGCTTAACTTCGTTATACCTTTGGGTGGGTGTTAAATTTAGAAATTTTGTGCACTTGTATATTGCATGATTTGAATCAGAACAAAAGTTACAACTTGGGCTTGCAAATGCATTAAAGGATGCGGCAGTGCCTTGCTTTGGAGTTTTGACACCTTTATCTTTAGAATTCAGAGAAATAGAAGTCTTACCCTTCATTTCTGACCTTGCATCCAACGTATGAGACCTTCTTTCGAGAAATGTTAAGAGTTCTTTGAGTGTAGGAAGCCTATCTGATGGACTTTCATCTTCCCATTTGTCGACTGTTGCTGCATCTAATTTCTTTAAAACAATAAAAACTATTAAATCATCCCACTGTAATGCAGGACGTCCTTATGCGGCCCGTGAACGAAGATGAACATTTAGATTATCAATTAGTGAACGAGAGGAAGCATTATAAATGGTAGGAAGCGAGAAAATCTGACGAATGTGTTCCTGGGAGATCAATTTTCTATTATCGAAACGATCCATTAGAATTTTTCTAGCGCACTCATAATTTGATATTTAAGCCACGAACAATCACAACAAGAAATAATGTAATTTAGATGATTAAAAAGAGCACAATGCCAAAGTTAACAATACAGATTACCTGATTTTGAATCGATCTTTCAACCCGATCACGTCGGGGTCACCAAATTATATGTTAATTAAATACCGGGTTGAAAACTTTCAAGTTGTTTGCAATTATTTATTCGTTATAATTTCTCGTGTTCACTATTATAATGAATATGTATAAAGACTCAAATTTATTATTTTATCTTAAATAAACTAGCTATTAGCACTCCTATATCCACTCAAGCAGAACTCTAAAAACCAACTGATCTCCAACAATATACCGGTTAAATCGTGCGCCTGTACATACATACATTATCACTTATCAGTTAGCGATGAGAATGATAGTTGATATAAAGATCATATCGAGCCCAATTTGTATTTTAATCAATTGCTCTATGTGTTATGTGTATATAAAATGCACAGGGGAACTCTACTTGGACTAGCATCAATACTTTGTGACAAATCATGCAATTGCATTTGTAATTGTTTGTTAGTTGCATATCGGTATGTGCTTTCTTCATGCGCTGTGTATAAATTAGGTACGTCACTGATGCAGTACAACAAGAAGGTACTCAGCCTGCTTGGCAGTGATGCTAACTCATGCTACTTGATGTTACCTATTTATATGGATGTATGTACAGATCATTCAAATTGCGTGTGGAGATAGGAGATTAACAAAAAACAAAATTTCAATTAATCTCAAAATTTAGAGTATGCTATATAAACTATAAATAAAATATATATGAACTTATATTTAAAGACTAATTCAGTTTGAACCAACTAAACACATGCTAAGGATTGCATTGAACAACCTTGACATAAAAATCTGTAGAAAAATTACACATAACACATACTTTGTTATATAGTTTACAACTCTAATTAACTTACAATAAAGTTAATGCCAAGCGACATTCCGGTGACAACGGTTTTCTTTTTTCTAGATGTGGTTTAATTAATTCCAGAAGTAATGAAAATGTATGTATATTTGCAAAATTCATCTCCTTCAATTTCTTTAATCTTAAGAACGTAGCGGTGAAATATCCGTGCGTGTCCCTTGTTCTGTTTATAATTTATCATGCTTCCTCTTTCTTTTTGCAATTATTAACTTCTTATATTTGTTGTACCTATAATGTCCACAAAAGGCATAAATCTTCAATTAATTCAGCTTCCATATAATTTTTTTACTTTTACCACTTTTTAAAAGTCGAAGACATTATAAATAAATGCTGATTTGATTTGGCATTAAATGTCAAAATAATAATCGTTATGGGTGTGACGCCTACTTTGGCTAAAAATATCAATTTATCGTAAGTATACTGCAGTCTCGTTCAATTTCGTAAAGTTCTTTATGTCTATTGAAGTTCAACCTTCAATCCACAGATTAGATATATACAGATATCCAGCTTAGAGCAATCAACTGAAAAATTTCTGACTTCAATTTTTGAATTACCCCTGTATGTCACCACTAATACCCCTCGGATGATTTACGGGGTATTTTTTTGATATTCCATCGCCGGGAAAAAGAGATAGTCATATTATTGTCAAATAAATTTGACAAATGCAAACATATGCCATTAAAAAAATGGAAAAATGCATTTTCTACAGATATCGACGATTCATTGAAAGAAAAGCCATTCAAAAAGTTTATAGAGTGCTTAAAAAGAAATATCCAGGTCCAAAAAGAACAAAAATTAATGCTGGATTATTAAAAAACATTCGCGGGGTAAAAAATATGCCAATTCTGAAATTAAAACCGACTATTTTAAGGCGAAATTGAAAAGAAAAGAAGTACAAAATAGAATAGAATATATATTTGGAGTATGTCAGTGAACAAGCTGCACGAACGAAATTATTGGGTATTGCAATATACAACTCACCCAATATTTCCCAAGCTAAATATAATATCTTTCAGAGTGATTGTACCTGATGATGAAAAAATTGTTAATATACGCCATAACCAAACATGTATTTGTTCTTAAAATTTATTTTAAAATAAGATATTCTAATATATCAAACCCTTCTAGGTAGAGATTACAGCAGCAATGAAACGTTTCGATCTCAAATCTTCGATTTTGGACCATATAAAATTGCTATACAAAAATTGGCAGGTATTTACTTTTGGGTGGAAAAGTCATTTGATTGGATCACGAAAAAGCTGAACTGAAATGAATGTAAAATTCGAGATATGTCATGGTTGCATGCTGAGAAAATGTTTGCTTGGGCTCAAAAAAGTTGCATTTATTTCTATAACAGACAGGGTGTGGAAATTTATTGTGTTAAACTATTATATTGTGCAAATAAGTTAGAATTTTTACATATCACTTTGCTAGTAGCTGGAAGCACTGAAGATACAAAAAAAACGTCTCATACATTTTCATAGAAGATTTACACGAAGCGAACATCATAAATTGTTCGCTTCAATCGACAGAACATGTTCTCCAGTATATGGGAGTTCTAGAACAAGGTACACAAAAGAACACAGCTATAGAAAACTTAACGGACCAACAATACAATATAGTAGAAAAATGCCTGCCAATCAAAATGATATTTCACAAAGAGGTGTACTGGCAATTTCAATGGGCAATGTATGTGAAATGTACTTAAATGAGACGCCATACTAACAACAGAAAACAAGCGAATTTATACACTGAATAAGATTTTGCCCGTTTGAACATGTTATGTGTATCCAGAACACGGTTTCACATAAGGTTTGCTGCCGGGTCGAGGTGAACCTAATTACGATGCTCTTGAGGCCAATCCTATGCAAACGAAGAAACAACGTTCATGCTCTGTTGAAGAATATTCCAGCCGAACTTATTGCTTTGGATCCAAATGAAATCGCTGGGGTTGTTGTAGAAGCATTACAAGACAAGCTTGAAATGTAGTAAAAGCTTATACTTTTATATTTTTTTTGTTTTGTTTTCTTTTTTAAAATGAATTCTTGAATAATATATTTCATTTCATTTATTGAGACTACAAAATCCAATGTACTTAAGATTACTAAAAACAAAAGCATAGTTAACAAATTAACTTGGCCGACTTTAAAGTAGGTCTTAGACTAAGGGTGAAATTGCTGTTATACAATTTGAATAGTGGTGTACTTTTGCAGTTTGATATTACAATATCACAAACATTTTCCGAATACACTTGCTCCCGGTGTATACTAAGCTTAGCTTGTACTGGCTTTAACCTACAAACTTAAGGACTAGATAACAATTAATTTTTTTTATTATTATTAAAAACGTAACAAGAACCCAATTTTTCTTGGACTTGTAAGTACATAGAAATAAAAACTTGAAATGAAGTAAAGTAAAATAAAGTTCTTTATATCTACTTAACAGAGGTTATTAAAGCTTGGCTCAGTTGGTGATTTAGTTTATCAACTAAGGTGCGAGAGGTTGGCTCTTGTACGTTAATAGTACGACAATCTTGATGTCTTACTACCGAGTCTGATCGCATAGCACCTTTTGAATACATATTTCGGCATTTAAAGAACACAATTTTATAGGGGGTGTTGGACTAATTCTCGTATAATCGAGGTGGTGAATTGAAGGTAAGCAAAAGCATTCTCTTTGGATGTTTTCATGGCTTTATAACTCGGCAAAACTCCCGAATTTTTTTAATTAGCTCGATAAACGGGATCTTGAATAGATTGTTGCCATCATTTAAGAACTGGTTCAGTTCTTTGCCGCTATTGGGATCGTTGCTCCTAGTGTACACATGGCTGATGTTACCTTTAAGGATATCCGCATAAGTCTTAGAGGAATTTGTAATGGGTGCTACTTGGTTTTTAACCGAATTGATTCTGTAATTTACCTTTTCTCTAATTTTGGCTTTTAGATCTGCTTTTTTTGCTTTGTACTTTTGAAATTCCGGGCAGAGCATATAGCTAACAGGATGCTCGGTTAACTGGCAATTTGTGCATTTAGGAGATGGCCTATTAGGTTTCAGTTTCGAGATGCAGATAGAGTCATGCTTGTTTCCACAAAAGAAACATCTGGGATGATAGGCGCAGTAATCGCCGATGTGACCAATTCTCTCACATCTAATGCATCTTCTAATTTTCTTTTGTGCCGTCTTTTTTCCCAACAGATTCTGGTTAGAAGAATATCCCTAATTACAGTAAGTTTTTTGATATCCTTCTCTGTTTCAGTTAGGATGGTGGACATGTTAAGGGGGATTTCCGACTTCCTAGAGCTAGGAGTCGAAAAGATTAGATTCGATCAGATTTGTAAAGGGGTGTATAGCCGTTAGCCTCGCAGTCACTGCGACCTGAAAGATCTATTGTGTTGTGAGTCCCCGTTGAATTTGCTCCATTTATAGGTTTAGACTGTTAATAAAGTCTAGAGCCATTCTGGGCTTGAGGTTCCATACGTAACTTGGTGGAGGAAAAGCATGTTCAAGGTGGAGTAATCTTCGCCTGGCCAATGCTTCGCAGTTGCAGAGCAGGTGCTCCGAGGTTTCGTGAGCATCCTGACAGAAGCGGCAGGATGAAGTCTCAGCCAAACCCAGCTTGTTTAGGTGATACCTCAAGGGGCAATGGCCTGAGTTGAGCTGAGTGATCATTTTGAGCTCTGTTCTTCTAAGGAGTAGGAGTGCTTTTGTTTTTCCGCCAGAGGTGTCGATAAACTTTTTTGCCGGACGAAGTCCTTGTAGCCTTTCCCAATACAGGGATTTTTGTTTATTCTCCCAGTTATTTAGGGTAGCTTTGAGGTAACACTTTGAAGTGCCACAAAATGGCTCTGGTCCGACAAACTGAGTTTCCGCTCCTCTTTTGGCTAGGCCATCCGCAATTTCATTGCCTTTTTGGCCCTCATGTCCAGGTACCCACATGAGGATAACTTTGTTTCTCCTTGATAGATTTTTGAGGGTTTGTAGACATTCCCAGACTATCCCTGACTTGACAGTGTAGGACTTTAAGGCCTTGAGGGCAGCTTGACTGTCCGAGAGGATATTAATGGTTGAGCCATTTATGGCTCTTTTAATGCAGGTATTGGCACATTCTTCAATGGCTAATACCTCGGCTTGGAATACGGTAAGGGTAGAGCCTAGAGCCTTTGATATATGGCATCTGGGGCCGTATACACCCAATCCGACCCCACTGTTTGTTTTTGAGCCGTCTGTATACCACACCATCGATCCTTGTTGGAAGGACGGTTTAGTTGAGCACCATTGTTGTCGGTCTCCAAGAACCACTTGGAATGGTCTTACAAAATCCACTCTTGGTGTGATTATATCAGATATTGTCGTCACTTGCTCGAAGCATATCTGTTTTAAGATACTTAAATGACCAACCAGATCGCCTGGCTTTAACTGTTTCTCCGTTTGTACTCTAATAGCACTGGAGATCGCTTCCTTCTTCACCTGCAAATGCAGGGGTGCAAGGTTTAATAAGGCTTCCATGGCTGCTGTAGGACAGGTTCTCATGGCACCAGTTATTCCTAGACAGGCAAGCCACTGGGTTTTTTGAAGCAGAGCCACAGCCGTTTTTTGATTAGTTTTTGGCCACCATGCGAGGGCCGCATAGGTGATCATGGGTCTAGCAACCGTGGTATACGTCCAGTACATCATTTTTGGCTTCAGACTCCATGTTTTGCCAATGAAGCGACGACACGTGTAGAGAGATCGCATTGCTCTATCCGTGACTCTGGACAAATGCGAATTCCAGGAAAGTTTCTTATGTAGGGTTATCCCCAGATATTTGACTTCGTCTGAAAATATCAATTCCGTATTATCAAGAAGAGGAGCCGTTAGTTAAAGCTTCGATCTTCTTGTGAGCGGAACGATAACCGTTTTGTTGGGGTTTATGCTAAGGCCTTCGTTTAAACACCACGTGCGGACTTTGGAGAGGGCTATTTGCATGAGGTCGGATATGACTTGATCATGCTTGCCCCGTATTGTAACTACTAGGTCATCCGCGTAGCCTTGAATATTACAACCCGAACTGATCAACTTCTCTAGCAGATCATCCCGATCATCACGATAGACCACAAGAGTGGAGAGAGAACTCCTCCTTGTGGGCAGCCTTTTGCTGCGGTGATCGTGACTGAGCAGTTCCCTAGAGATATGGTTATCCTCCTGCTTCTATAAATGGAGTCTATGCAGTTTACCGTGGAGGGCTCAAAGCCTTTATTCTCGGCAGCTGATTTAATTGCATCGAAGGAGGTATTATCGAAGGCTCCTTCTATGTCCGCAAATGCACATAAAGCCACCTCTTTTGCTTCGAGTGCTTTTTCGAGGTCTTTGACTAGTGTGTGAATGGCAGTCTCAGTAGACTTGCCATCTTGATAAGCGAACTGCTTAGAATGAAGTGGTGATTTAATCAGAATTTCACTTCGAATGCGTAGGTCTACGATTTTTTCCATTGACTTAAGCAAAAATGAAGAGAGGCTGATGGGTCGGAACGATTTAGCTAGAGCTCTTTTCCTGCTTTAGATATAAATACCACCCTGACGTGGCAGCTGATTTAATTGCATCGAAGGAGGTATTATCGAAGGCTCCTTCTATGTCCGCAAATGCACATAAAGCCACCTCTTTTGCTTCGAGTGCTTTTTCGAGGTCTTTGACTAGTGTGTGAATGGCAGTCTCAGTAGACTTGCCATCTTGATAAGCGAACTGCTTAGAATGAAGTGGTGATTTAATCAGAATTTCACTTCGAATGCGTAGGTCTACGATTTTTTCCATTGACTTAAGCAAAAATGAAGAGAGGCTGATGGGTCGGAACGATTTAGCTAGAGCTCTTTTCCTGCTTTAGATATAAATACCACCCTGACGTCTCTCAAACATTGGGGAACGTACCCTAGAGCGTAACTGGCTCAAAAATTTTTTGTAGTGGAAAGAGTATTTCTTCAACACCTTGTTGTAGTAAGGCGGGAAAAATGCCGTCTTCTCCAGCAGATTTAAAGGGCTTAAATGTGCCAATGGCCCATCTAACTTTCTTAGGAGTGAAGATTCTTCCCGCAAGGCTTTTGCTCCTGTTAGAGACTCCGTGCTTGTCCACCTCAATCGAGTCTGGAGCTATTATTCCTTGATCGGGAGTGAGAGAGTCGGGAAAATGAGTTTCTAATAAGAGCCTGACTGTTTCCTCGCAACTCTCGGTGCAGTTCCCATCTTCCTTTTGAAGTGTGCCTATACCATTCGTGTGATCCTTCGAAAGTACCTTATGGAACCTGATAGCTGCGGGTAATTGATCTATGCCATCGCAGAAGGTCCGCCAGGTTCTTCTTTTGGATCTCCTTAGTTCCGTATTATATTCCGTTAGAGCCTTTTTATAATCCCCCCAGATACCAGAGAGCTTAGCTCTGTTGAATAGTTTCCAGACTTCTTTTCTTTTCAAACTCAGTTCCCTATTCCACCATGGTACCTGCCGATTGCAAGTATTTTGTTTCAGAGGGCAACTGTGTACGAATGAAGTCATTACAGCCGTTTGAAGCTGCGTAGTGGCTGAGTCTAGCGCCTCAGTCGTGCTAATGCTACCGCCGGGAGAGTCAACTACAGCCTTAAGGTGTTGTCGATAGAGTTCCCAGTTAGTTAATTTAGGGATTTCGGTACTCCTGACATGTGTTGAGTGTGGCATCTATATCGAACCTGATGTGTCTGTGATCTGACATGGAAATCTCGTTCGATACATGCCACTTGCTTATTTTTGTACTTATGAACATACTTGCAAGTGTTAGGTCCAAGACCTCTTCTCTAATGATGTTCATAAAGGTTGGCTTATTACCTCGATTTAATATCTCTAAGTTGTTAGACAGTATAAAATCGCAAAGGTACTCACCCCTGGCATTGGTATCCGTGCTGCCCCATAGCGTATGATCTGCTTTTGCATCGCATCCAATGATGAAATGCTTTCCTCTGCGTCTGCAGTAGTTGATGAGCCATTTTAGCTCTGGGGGAGGTAATGAATCCGCCTCTCCAGGAAAGTAGGCTGAAGTAACTACTACCTCGTGACTACCTCCTGAAGTTGGTACCTCGGCAACTGTTGCAACCACGTCCCTCGAGATGAACTGTGAAAGAGGAATAAAGTTTAGTTTAGTGTTGAGCAGTAGTGCTGCCCTAGGATATTCATGTTCATTACTGTATATTAACTTACATGATTTTGTGGGAAGTCCTTTGATGTGGCCTTGATATACCCAGAGCCCCCGAATGAGCGCCAGACTAAGTTTCTCCGAGATAAATCTCCCGCTAAGCACGTCTGATGCCGCTTTAGCATGATGGAGATTTATCTGAAGGCAACTTAGGTGATCATTGGCCATGACTAAGATGGCTTTTTATGGCCGCTGTCAGCCTTGGTGGTGGATCCCTTAGGACCTTTGCTTTTGCCCGGCTTGGCACGGACAGGAGGGGGCTTCTTCTTAGCCTTTGTAGACTTCTTCTCAGAAGTCCCCGACTTGGGTTCTGCAGTTCTTGCTACTTTATCAGGGCCCGCCTTTGCCTTGACCAGAAGTTTAGGCCTGCTGACTCCTGATGTCGAAGGCTGAGGACCGTCAGCCAGAGTTTTAATCTGACTTGGGCCATCCCCAGCCTCCGACACAGCCTTTACTGTTCCACCCTTGGGTTTTAGTTGGACAGACCCGAACTTAAACCCAATTGCGAATTGAGCCTTCTTTAGCTCTTCCATTGACACATGGTCCACGGAGAGAGTCAGCTCTGTGACTGAGGGTTTTTGTACTCTGCGCAACACTCTCCATTCAGACACGTTTAACCCCGAGCTCTGACCCTCGATGTAATCGAGAATCAAATCCGTAGGGTCCTCAGCGCTGTTTGGAAAGTATCCCACGAGGACTTGTGGGCGAGGAATTTCACTTTCCTCGACCATCACAAGATTGGCTCCTTCCCAGGGCTTTAGCTCCGCAACTACACCTTTCAGCCACGTCACGGTGTCTTGATTGGCGCAGTTAAGAAGTCGAAAAGCGAACTATGTTTGTGATTTTAATAACAGGAATTTGATCTTTTATATCCCGAAGGAATCTGCGACTGGCGTATCACCGCCTAGATTAATATTGAGGGGTTTCTCGAATCTTTGGGAGCAAATGAGAAGGCATCTATTGCAGAGTCCCAGAAGGTTTTGACCAGATCTCTGTGCACTCCGACATTGTTTACGAAAATTTTTGTCTTTAACTACTCTAGCGAATTTGATCTTAAAATCAGTGGCGTCAATTAGGTTAGCCTTGGCTTTTATAATCTGGGTAAGTAACTTCCTGTTTACACCAAAAACAAAAATTTATTTTGTTAGTATGCTTATTTTACAGGGTTGGGCTCCTCCCAGTAATACTAGGTTGACTCCTACTTATATAACTCATGTTAGATCTATAATTAATGTTAGTCTGTGTATCACCTTTTGTTTCCGTTCTTATTTCCTGGACATAAGCTAGTATGGCATATCTATTTGGGTTCCTATCGGTAGCTTGCGATTTATACAGCCGGGGATCTGCTGGGGTGTTGTTCCTGCGCTTATTGTTCTGCGGGCAGTATGGGTAGTTAAGTCTACGGCCTTCCGGAGATAACTTTTAGTGAAAAATTCTGTACTATTAGCCGGAGCTGTATATCCTGGACCGGAGTCTGGATTATGATTTGATTAGTATATAAATGTAAATTTTGCGTTTCCTGGTGGCAGTTTTGCATCATTTGGCTGTTACTGTGGGATACAGCGGTATCGGTGGATCTACGTGTGTGGCTATCGTTGCCGCTAGCTATGGCGGTACTTTCAACTGGCAGGTTTTTGGTGTAGTAATCCTCAAAGTCGCGTTGAGAAAATTAATTTTCTCTTGCTAAAGAGATCCGGTGGCGATAGAGGTGGTTTGCTTTTTCCTTGCAATTAGATTTGAGGAATTGAGTGATATACGTATGTACGGTGTACATACGCAAAAGAAGAAGAAGACTCTATGTATATCTACATATCTAAGAATGGAATGTGTGCCTAATAATAAAATGCAATTTATGCTTAATTGCCTTTTATTATAATAAGGGAGTATACATTTTGAATACAATTTCAAGGTTGAATGAAGTGATTTAATTTTCTGTTTTCACGGTTATATCTGTGATACATGAATATACTGTATAGGATTGATGAACTGACCTTATTGTTGCGATTCGGGGCGTTGGACACTTGAGTCGCAACAGTATACATGAACTAAGCAAGCCAATGTTTACATCGTATATAATAATGGATCTTCTGTATCTGTGTAGGATGAGGTTCATCATATTACAGAAGTTGTCATCCGGGTGCTCTGATGGTTTGTTTTGTTGTGAAAATAAATTTCCGCAATAATAGTATTATAGTGAGTATACTGGTCAGACTTAAATGGCATTTCAATTTGTTATTAATCAGAATGACTGTGCCTCTTTCTCCTAGTTCGTTATATACAAGCTAGACGTGTTATGTTTTATCTATCCTATCATTTTATTATAGTTAATATATTATTATGAAATAATGTTTTATATTTGAATAAATAAGCTGAATACCGCAATAATTATTATCTTCTCACAGTTTGATGAGGTCTACAACGAATTTCCTGATGAAATTAGAATTCATGCAGATGGAAATACTCGACCGCGAATCTCTGTCAATTGCCAATGCTAATATTTCTACGCTACAATTAAAGCATAAATGATATATTGTATTCAATTGAAATTAGCTAATTAAGGTGAAAGAAACTTATCCAGTTTAGTTTGAATAAGCAAAAAAACTAGAATTGGTCTAACCAATTCTTTTGATAACCCAGATGAATGTTCGTTTGTAATTTCGTATGGTTACCCATCTGCGCAAATTTGATTTTTGAAGTAGTTTTTGAATATAACTCTAGAACGGTTCGTCCAACAGCAAAAATGATTATAAAATTTTTTATAGAATTTTATATTCTGAAGAACTTTTCAGTACATTAAAACCGTATAGGGCTGATCTCTGAAACTCTAGACCTTTGTGCACGTAATATACCCGGAAATTTCGTGACTGACGTACGCTAGAAATATTTTACATTCTATGCTGAATGGTAAAAGCCACCAACCGGAACTGTTCAGGAAAACTTACACGGACTTACCTTACCATCAATTTCTTTCTGAAAATGCTTTTAGGAACAAGTAAAAAAGCTAGAATTGGTCTAAGACCAATTCTTGTGATACCCTACTCGTATGTAATTTCGTATGGTCACCCTTCTGTGCAAGTTTGATTTTTGAAGTGGTGAATAATTTCAGCTCTCTAAGTACACGCGTTCTCGAGTTATCGTGAAGACGAACAGACCGACGGACAGATGGACATGCAAAAATTAAAATAACTTTTAGTTTTATGCATGGGTGTCCTAATCCATTTTGCTCTACCATCATTATTTCTAGGTGCTACAAACGGAATGACAAACTCAGTATACCCTGTGATTTCATCTAAGGTATAAAAAGCCTCACCGAAAGTGGAATTTCCATGGCACGTACTGTGTAAGCGTCAAACGGTTAACACGTACCTTAACATTACTCTGTTGCCTTAGAATATTAAATTAGTTTTCAGTATTCTACGAGTGTTAACATCCAGCCGATTGAATACTGAATTTAGTCAATTGCTTAACTTTCTTTTTGTATACTTTGTAATCAAGCTTGATGGACTTTATACCCATAGCTGTTTATTTTATAAGTTCTTAAGTTACTTAAACCTTCTTTCTTACAAGTATTATATCTGTGTAGATTTCTCTTTATTTATCTTTCAATGCCACTCTATCTTAAAATGTGTTTAGTAAAGCTTTTTTTCGGAGAAGGCTCAAATTGATGCTTTTTTTCAATTATTTGATGACGCTTTCAAAATGGAAATTAATCTACGTGACCTGATGAAATTCCTCTATTGTAGTGAAGCACTCTCTCTGTTCCATTCATATTTATGGTCAATACGTGCTTTCGGTTAGAGAAAATCCCTGATCATTTATACCTAGTTCCAGTTTTTAAGTTCCGAAAAGGGAGTTTGTCACTAATTATCAACCAATTGCTTTAAGTTTCGTGTATCCAGAAAATTTTTGAAGCCATTGAGTGTGAATTTTTGTATTTCCACTGTAAAAGAATTATTATTCATAATCATCATGGCTTTACGAAAGGAAGATCAACCGCAACAAATTTGATCCGATTTAAAACTAAATTGCATTCGGTCAAGTTTTCATATATATGCTGTAATTGAGGTAATTGAAAAAGCCACAGTCTCTAGCTTAGCATTATTGTTTCCTGATATCAACAAGAACTTTACTCATTTGCATTTAGAGCTGTTTGCATTAACCAAGTATATGTGCATATGTATATACTCACAATAATTTTTACTGCAGCAGAAATACACGACAATTCACTCAAGTTTTATCGGTTATTCGCAGCGTTGACTTCATGTATCAAGTGTACATACAAAAATTCATAGGCATATTCCACAGTCCCAAAATAAAGACAAAATACTTGAAGGAAAAGTTTTACCTCTCAAGTCTCATATTTAAAGTTTTTCCTGAGGATCCAAGTAATCATCCTACATTTTGTACAGAATTGCTGTGCTTTGTGAGACTTTTCATTTGAACACTTGCCTTTTTTCGTGCAGAGGTATCAAGGAACTATAGGAAACGAGCAAATAATTCACGTGACAGAAAGAAATCCGAAGAGGTGCAGATGTTTGATGTAAAGAGGTGCTTGGTCGCAACGAAATGGATGGATTATGGAGAGGTGCACCAGAAGATTAATATTTCTTAAATAGCAATATATGTACGTACATACATTCACGCATACAAAATTTATGCACGGCTCACAGTTGTTGCGAAATTGATCCTATATTTCATGATGCTGTTAATGATGCAAAACTCAAACCATAAACTCTTTATGCGCTTTCGTTGGGAGTACAGTTTTTTAAAGTCATTTTTTATAATAATTTGTTTCCAGTCATTTTTTATAAGAGTTCTGTTGGGATGCAAATTTACTGCTCTCAGCGGCTATGCATTGATATCTGCAATATTATATTACGGTACTCTCCTGTTTGGGGACTGTTTAGTTTCTGTAGTATTTAGTTTTTAGGTTTCTTAATTTTCATATTCCATTGGGTGTTTTGGTTTTATATTCAGTCAGTTGTGATAATGCGAACGTCCTCATTATTATGGTGAATTACGAATATGCAGTTGGTTAATTTTTTTATCGCATTATTTGTTCCGACTGGGCACTTAGTGTTTATTGATTCTTATTTGCAATTTTATGTACTATTTAGTGATGATAAAAGAATAATTTCAAAGACCCGTTCTTCCCGTAAATGGAGAAAAATTGTGATGGTAGGATGTAAGTGAAAGACAAATTTGGTTCAAAAATTTAATCGGTCAGAAATATGCTACAGAGAGAAGAAAAAGGACAATATCAGCTTTTCATTTCTTTGATTATCTGTCTCCTGAGTTGTTTTGAGATAACACCTGCAGAACAATGTTTGTGGTGGAATACATTACTGTTATTTGTAGTTCCATTTTCGATTGTTTTCCTTGTATTTTGAGATCACTTCCGTTGCCAACTGATCCAACTAAAACTTGTTGTCCAAACACTAAAATCCAGACTATTACACCAGCCAGTATGACATACATATATGAAAAATAAAAATATATTATTTATTTAAATCCAGACTCCCCATGAGGTGTCCCACTAGTCCGTTACCTTTTTTTTTAAATGGCAGGTTCCCCAGGAGGCCTATAAACCATGATGATAGATTCAACATACCATACATAGTACAAAACGAAGCTTTTTTCTCGCGAGTCTGCAATTGTGTATCCCACGCTGGAAAGTATAAAATAATTTCAAAGTTTTTTCCATTACACAATGGTGTGGCAGTTGCTCAGCAATTTACTAGAGCTCCTGTTTGTTTGATGGTCAGCCCTACTGGGGAATTCGATTCGATCAGATCAAATCGTCTTTTTTCAAGAAGCATTTTCTACCATAATAAGTTTAATACAATTGAATCGGAGATTTCCAAATTTAATAAAAAATTGTTCCTATTTTAATTTTTGATTGACGCTGCAGAATAATTGATGAAATTAATTTTACTAGTAAAAATGCTCCAAAAAATCGATTTAGATCGAATCGAATACCCTGGTAGGGCTGAACACCAAACAAACAGGGGTTCTACTAAATTGCTCAGCAACTGCCACACCATTGTTTAATGGAAAAAATTGTGAAATTGTTTTATACTTTCTAGCGTGGGATACACAATTACAGACTCTCTACTCAATACAAGGTTAGCTTAGATCTTTTATATTGAGGTTCTTTTTCTCAGAGTCTATAACAATAGCTAGATACATGAAGGGATTTGCGAGTAGTCTTGCACAAAATGCAACACACGGTACAATCTTTCCGAATGGAAAGCCTGTATAATTTGGAGCTTTCACGTGAACTGCACATTTTTCATATAACGTTTTGCCATCTGGAGAGGCGTGTTGTCGCACGCGTATCCCATAGTGTATGGCTAGCTAACGTCCCTCTAAGCATAACTAAAATTTTATACTGTTTGCAATCGCGTAATCACACCTTTTATTTTATAATTTTCTATAAATTAAGAATCTACCGATGTAAATCTTGTAATATCGAGATACCCAACGTTCTAGTACGTGGCCTTGTGGCCGGGGTTGAAAATAAATGAGTTTTCTATTCTATTCTATTCTGTTCTATTCAACATCATTATCTGATGTCGTTTTTATCAGATTTTTAACATCTTCAGTGGCATTATCGAAATGCCCTTTTAGTTCGCATCTCTCCATATCTCGCTGATTTCTTTACCGACTCCTATCATTGTTTGATTTATTTGGTAAAGAAGAGATTAGGCAATAGGCTATGCACCGATGAAATTAGTTCGAGCACACTTTGTTTCTTTTCTTGTGGTTGAAAGGGTGTGTTGTTGTTAAAACTCTGTCTAAATATAATTCTGTTAGTAAAACTACTCAGGACATAGCTAGCTCCAGATCCTACATAGACGCCCGACGAATAAACTTTCTCAGTTATAGTTACTAATGAAACACGCTCTTACAAGTGTTGCACGGACAACATTTTATTTCTTCCTCCATATTGCTTTAGTGAATTATTAAAAAATTTCAAAATGAAATATATCCGTACCCTAATGAAGAGCCCTAGTAAGAGCACTGTAGGGAAATCTTCACAGATTTTACTACATTCTATTTTTTGAAGAATAGAATAAAGTTCCTCTCTACACCTACGCGTGTTACGTACGAGCTTATTAAAATTTTCTACTAAAATATTCTCAAGCTGTTTTATATATCCCACAAACTCTGGGTTTGGAACTATTAACTTGCAAGTCTCATATTGCTTGTTTACAATGAATTGCCCGAATTCATTTGGTTTCCCAGAAATTTCACAGATTCCACAGGAATGCCTTGCTCTGCATTTTTTTAACAAATAACCTGCGAAGTAGTAAAGAGCGTTCTCTTGCCCGAAATCTAAGTGCCGGTAATCTACACTGTTAGCAAGAACCTCATCCTCTATACTCTCTGGGACTTGTGAAATTATTACTTCTTTCGGGTTTATTAAAAATTCGACGGATAAATGTTCTTCACTTTCGCAATTGCCAGCTTTAATCAGTTCCATTAACTCAATACTATAACTTTTTTTGAAAGCGTGACTAAATTGATATGGAGTTAGGTTTTTCGAATTTCCACTTCGGTTTCGAGGTGTGCCAAAATGGTGTTCCAAGCATCTTGGTTAAGCCTGCGAGTGAATACATATTTAAAATTCTCGTCTTTTAAAATGTTCCATGCTTTGAGAAGAGAGGAAATTTCTATAAGCCAGCCGTTAAGGCACTTTATATTTGAAGTATGATCCTTCCCACTTTTATCTATTACATGAATAGACTCTATAAATGACTGCAACTGTTCCAGGATATCTAGTTGTTCGTCTCTGGCACTAAATGGCTTTTTGTGTCTTTTCACATCATTGTATTTAGAAGAATTAAATACGTCAAATGCCATATCCCAACATTTTATAAACTCCGCAGTTTCTAATGCTGCTGCAGGTAATATATTGCCCTTCGCTAGAGTATCGATTCCAGCTGCGACAGTTGAACTCATTACTTGCGCAGCCATTTTAACTTTAATTTTCTGAAAATTATTTGGAGAAATGTGGGCAGCTGTCAGCTTTGGAGCTAACCTTAAATTTGAGCAGAGTCCATGCTCGTAGAGTTTTTGAACATATGCAAAAGTAGCTTTCTTCCCATCACCAAAGCAAAAGTCATACTTCATAAACATATTTCGTATGCTTTTTATTAAGTGTGGTATATTATAAGAAAAGCATGCATCTGTTCCATCGACAGTAAATGAAGATTTAGAGGGACTAACCTGAAGAAGATTAACAAGCTGCTGACAATTCGTACCCTGATCAGTTATAAGCAACCGAGGCTTAAAACCCACTTCCTGCAATTTCCGAATAATTAAAAAAATCATATGTTTAACCTTGGTGACATCGCATGAAGAATTGGCGAAAACATAGCCTAGCATATGTTTCCAGTTTTCAGATATACCACGAACCATAACTGCTAAAGCATATCTGGCTGGCAAATTCTCGCGAGTATTGTCATCATCTTGAATACCGATTATTCTTTTATGTTTCTTGTCATAAAACTTATTTACTTTTAGAGACATTTCATCAATGCAAATGACACAATTCTTTGTCATGCTATCTAACCGAATGCCCTTCAATTTAAGAGTTTCGAAATAAACATCATGAAACACTGGACCTACTGGCCAATCTTTTGTCATTTCTTGTAAAGTTGACTTTGATGGCAAGATGAAAACCTTTCTCAGGAAGTTATAGGCCACGGGAGCAGTGACAAAAACAGTTAATGCAAACTGCTTTATTTCTCTTGAATATCTAACTCCCAACTTTTTCCTAGAACAGTTATTTGCCTCATTTTCTATAAAGGGGACAACTTGTGATGGAATATATTTCTTAGCCGAGTTTAAAAAACTGCTCTTGCCCTTCAATGCAGTTTTTTTAAAAGCTTTGACTATTTTCCTGAAGTCTCTGGATTGAGCCATTGCTTTCGCATACTTCTTTTTTAGCAGCATATATTTCCTCTTGTATGGACAATTTGTACATTTTCCATAAATTGTCCTCTTTGTTTGGGTGGTCTTAGTCCTATTAGAAACGTCTTTATTAGCCTCCAAGCGATCACCTACGTATGGAATAGATGCTTTCTTAGGCAAACAGCTCTCGAAATATTTAAGAGCACCCTCCCCACTAGTATATACCTGTTCTGAAATACCTGGAGTATTTCCTAATGCCTCAACCCTGTCCACGTTTTGTCGTTTTCTGTCCTTTTTGTTAGCCTCCAAGCGATCACCTACGTATGGAGTAGATGCTTTCTTAGGCAAACAGTTCTCAAAATATTTAAGAGCACCCTCCCCACTAGAATATATCTCTTCTGAAATACCTGAGGTATTTCCTAATCCCTCAACCATGTCGACGTCTTCCGTTTTGCTATCCCCGCTCGTTGACCAACATTAAAAAAAAAAAATTAAATAATAAATAAAGCAGGAAATGAAGGTAGGAATTGAATTAAAAATAGATAAAAATACATATAGGTATAGGAAGAAAAAAAGAAAAGGAAGAATAAATAGAATTAAGAATTTTGTATAACATAAAAATTTGAAAATATAGAAATATAATACTTTATCTTCTCCAACAAAAATTGATGAAATCGGGTCCGTCGCAACGAATGGTATTGCATTTTTTGAGAGTACCTGCAATCCACCTAACAGCATTGATTGCTTAAAATGATTCGCGCATACCCTTAGTTTCTTAGCTTTGGAAGTATCACCTAATATGTCTGATCTTCCTAAGCATCCAGCCAATCTATTACCCGAAAATAGGAAAGAATTGAATTCATAACGTATGCTGCTTTTAAAATATTTTATGAATATAGTGGCAAGGTAAATATATTTTTTTTTGTAATGTGATCGATTGTACATTCAACATAGCGCGCATGTACGAATATGTTGTCAATTGATTCAAAGAAACGAAGAAAGTATCAAGACTTGCTATGTAAATGGCAAAAACTGCAACAAAATGTTTTGCGGAAGTTCCCCGCATCCGTAATACTGCCTCCTTTATGTGATAGAACCATGATTGTTTAGACAGGAAAAATACTAGTAACTACTGAAGATCTTATCCGGGTGCCTTGATGGTTTCATTTAAATTAACTATGTCAGAACTACTTAGTTGCTTAATTAATACCACAATGTTATCAATTTTATTTTTCAAACTACATACGTCCAAAACTAATAATTCTAACTTACGATTTTTATTTCGTCCAAAATTCATTCGAATATGCCACTAATCCACTAATTTTGAACACTGGGTTTTTTAAATCCTCTTTTGTTTTTTCCACCGTTTGCTTTTTCTTTAGTTTTACTATGACTGCCGCTTGTTTTGATTTATCAATGAAAAGCATTTGCATTGTAGCTCTTTTTTGTCTACGTTCAACCTGGCTGAAATTTTGAGTAATGCTCCCTGTCCAAATATTGCAAGCGCAGCAATAATGAACCGATCAATGTCCGAATCGATTTTTTTTAACTGAATAAGTAAAAATGAGTGAGGTAGGCACTATATCAAGTGTAAATATAGAACGAATTCAATGAATAAATCAAAGTTAGTTTTAAACTCCACAGAGGTGTTTCATTTACAATGAACCACACGGAGAGCTCCCTTAGCTCCTACACGGTAACCTATAGGTAATTAGAAAACCTAAGTCCAAGTGCTCATTCAGGTTCTCGAATTTTTAAATGGGCCCTAGTCGCACGATGCTATCCATGCAAGGAATAACTGGAACGGGTCCAAAACTATTGGACCTGTCTTTCACTCGTTTCTACCAATTTATGCAAAAAAACTTTCTGATCTGAGCACATTATACTTCGCCCTTTCTGATTGCATATTTGAATATTTTGTAGAAACTTGTTTAATTTTACTCGTGCACCTATTAGATCATGTAAGAAGCATAGGAAAGCGAATATCCAAAACCCTCGAGAAATACTTCCCATGAACCAGAAATCCAGTTCAGTCGAATTCTCTAAAATGTTTTAAATATTGATTCTTATGAAAAACTGACTTGAATTGTCGGCTGAACCTAGCCACCCTTAATTGCAATACCAACAGCATCTTGGCAATAGTGTCATAAATGCTTCCAATTTACCTGGTTAATGCAAACTTGCTGCCTCATTTTCTATTATACGAAAATTTCAACCTTTGTTCTTTTTCTCAAGGAAAACCCCATGCGAGAATAGGTAGAGTCCAGGTACCAGCAAGAAGGAAGAATAATTTGGACGGAAAAAAACGAGTTCAATGTTGGTTTCAGATTTACCTATGTCGGATGGTTCATATAATTGTCAAATCAAAGTGTATACAATTAAAGGTTATTACGTATCAAAGTGCTTTTTTGTTTTTTTGTTATAACAATCACTAAAAACGCTTAGGGATTCAACAAAGGGTGCAAAATTCGAAGAAAAATTAAATAAAAGAAAAAAAAAACAGTAACAGGTGGAAGCTTAGAATAAATTGAACTGCTCCTTCTTAAATTCTGGTAGCTGTTTGTACTGGCAGGCTGCAATGTGATTTTACACTAGCAAATTTAAGTCCAACACAAATATTGGTCTGCTCTTACCTTAGAATATATAGCAAACAGGAATGGTGATAAGCCAGATTTTGCGTATTGAATTTCTGGTTGTGCTAGTAGTCCATGTTTTACATGTATTTACACGCCATCCCTATTCTCAGCAACTTGTCAATTGGGAAAAAGTAAACAAAGGTTTTGAGCGGAGCATCTGTGGTAAAAAATGTTCTTTTTTACTTTATTTTGAAATAATTCACATATTTAATTTATATAAATCTTTGTTTCTATTAACAAAAAAGTTAATTTAGATAGTCCACTTGCCTGAAACGCGATTTTCCTAGTTTATAATCCGAATTATATTTACAAGTACTGACCGCACACTTCATTTCTGTTTTTTTAATTTATATGACAGTTTTAGCAGGCACCAGTGCCACTATACAACTCTGCACAAAAATAAACTTGAAAGATAAATAGTTTTGAAAAGAATTGCTTCCGTACTTTTGTTAAATTTCGCAAAAGAATTTTAAATTGAGTAAACCTGTTCACAAAACAAAAGCACATTTCACAATCATGGCTCAATTGGTCCATCGCATCTCACTTACTCCTATGTATAATGTACTGCTCTTGACAAATTACGCTCATGTACACGAATTATACACCATTCCTGTTTGCTATATATTCTAAGGCTATTACTTAATTTTGGTTATGTGTATTATAATGGAACAAAGAAGTGCGCATCGCCTCTATCATCCCCTTTATCAATTGTGTAAAACCAAGTCGGAAAACGAGGCCTTGAATACCAGCACTCAGTCCCAAGATTTTGTCCAAAGTTTGTCCAAGTACTTAAAGTAATCGACAATTACATATACTTATATTTTTAATTGGAAGCTATGTTGTTTGTTCGTAATTCTATAATAAAAAATCAGCTGAACTCAAATCTTTCCTTGAATTGAATTACGAAAGGATCGATGGAACGGGTCCGCGGAATCGGGTCTAAATTAAATTATCCGGATCCGGTTCCGAAAATTCCTCGGCACTGCACATCTCTACTTTATACCCATGGCTGTTTAGTGTCTATTTATTTCCAGATTTGCTGGGAACACGTTAATGATTAATGAGAGAAAGACCAAATATATAATATTCAGACAGAAAAACAAAACAGATATTAATACTTGCCTTAGAATTGGCACGGAATATTTGCAGAGAACCGCAGAAATTAATTATCTGGGACTATTGATTGACGATAAACTATGCTGGTCGCAGCATATAGGGAACTTCAATAGAAAGCTAACACCCTTGATTGGAATTTTTAGAAGAAATGTTAGCCTGCAGAAGCATGTTGCGAGCTTAATTTACAATGTACACTTTCGCATTCGTTATGGCATTATAAATTGGTCGCATTGTGCGATAGGCTTGAAAGATGATATAAGGGTATTAATGAATAGAGCATTAAAAGCGCTATACCGGCTGCCGTGGGATACTAGTTCTCTGTTTGTCTATCAGTTTGCATGCGAATTTACCTTGAAGCAAGTACTTCAAATTGAAAAGGCCAAGTTTATGTACACCATAGTAAATAGGACTATACGGTCAAATCTAGTAGTGGTAAAACATCAGGGGCAAGATGTTATAACTTCGAAAGACTCGACGTTCGACAATTTATCGATAGTCGGTATGTTGTAACACTTTCGACAGGCGATAATTTCGATAGAATATCACTGAGTTTTGCTGAGAGTGATAGTAAAAGCGAAGATTGAAATAGACATTTGGCGTAACTCAGCATTTCACGAAAAGTCTAGACACTTCATGGAGAGTAGGCAGATAGTGTACCGGTTTTGACCTAGCCACTTTTTACATTATGTGGCTGAAATTTTTAGTCAATTCATGAAATGCTAAAAGCGTTTGGCACTTGATGAAATGACTAAAAATTTCAGACACGTAATGTAAAAAGTGGATAAGTCAAAACCATTACATTATTTGCCTACTCTCCATGAAGTGTCTAGACTTTTCGTGAAATGCTGAGTTCCGTTAAATGTCTACGACATATGTAAATTTAAGAAATTAGATTTATTTGTTCCATTTTTTTTAATTTATTCAATATAAATGATTTTAGATATTAATTATTTTTCTTTTGTCCCGGTAATTAATAATTTCTTTGTCATTTTTGTTATCCTCCACAAATAAAGCCACTGCGCCTGAAAAATTCATAAATTCCAATTTTATTATTATTAAAATTTTTCAACAACTAGAAAAAGAATCTATAAATGTCATTTGTGTTAGGGGAAAAAATTCGGAAATTATTTCGAAACAAGCAAAATCGCCTGTCGAACGAAAATCTTATAACATACCGCCAGATCGAAATCTTCGTTTCAATGATCGCTTTCGATGCGAAGTTATAACATGTCGCCACAGGATATTCATGAGCACCTCACGAGAAATAGGAATAATATAACACTAGGCAGGCAAAGAACTGAAAGAAGACGACAGGGGCTGTTAACCACAGCTGCACAAATCTTTAACCCTTTTAACAGAAATTCACATGAAAAGCGCAATGCATCGAAGTGAGCTTCCAGTTCTTTTTTAAATTAATCAAAATAACACATTTAATCTGGAAAACAGTGCGATAAATTTATCAGAAATAATCCATTTTGGGTCTTAAGCTATTACCCCTTATTGCGAGCGACGTGGTACATTTGTACTAATGAGTGAAATAAGGAATTTTGCTTTCTCTTTTTTTGTTTAATACCTGAAATTGAGAAGATATTTGTATATACAATATACTTACATTTAAAAAAAAAGACAAAGGCAAAAAGAATGGTTTTTACATTAACGTTTATTACAGTTATTAATTATAAAAAAAAATTATAATGTGCAAGAACAACATTTCACAATAGAGCTTGAATGCTGGGCACAAACAGGACGATTGCACACATTACATGTCTTCCGAGTTTTTCGGTAGCTCTTTGACGATCGGCATAAATAACATGTGCCCGCGAACTCTTGACGTTTGCTGGTATTTCCCTCTACATTTGTGAGGGTATATATGGTTTATTTTTCTTCAATGTGCCCACTACGGAGAGATTCCATGACATCAAAAGTCGAGCTAACGGCAGTGTCGTAAAAAAGTTATCCATAGAGATATTTCTACCGCTGTTTTTATACTTATGGCATAAATCCTTGACAACACGCTCACCTTGATTAATTTCACGTCCTGTTGTTTTTTTGCCAGTATAAATTTGGCCACACAGTGGATAGGAATTTTTTGCATCACACACCCACCAAATCTTGATGCCGTATTTGGCAGGCTTAGATGGAATATATTGTGTGAATTTTGTGCGTCCTCGATAGGGAAATAACTGTTCATCCACTGTAAGACAGTCCGAGGGTACGTAATGCGAATTTAGGTTTGTATTTAGCATGAGCCATAAGTCTGATATTGGAGCTGCTTTATCGTTTGTCAACCTTTCGGTTCTGGTGCTTTCGTTATCGAAACGGATAAATCTCGTTATAAGCTTAAATCGATTGTAAGCCATAGTTGCACGGTACAGCGGGTATGATTCCATTTTCCAAAGTTCTGTGATATGCTCAGTACTAGAATGACGTAATCCAGCAGTGACTAATATACCCAGAAACCCGTCAAGCTCTTGTAAAGTGAGGTCCTTCCAAACTTTTGCCTTTTTGGTTGGGTTTTCGAAATTCCATTGCGTATATACTTCTTGTGCCTTTTTGTTTGTATGACGGACGATTATGTCACACATTGCTTCTGTAAATATACATTTGAAAGTATCTCGGACCGATAGAGTTGCTGTTGACCTTATTGGTCCGAAATTCTGCCTAAGAACGTTGTGTCTCAGCGTTTGTTGAGTGACCAGAGGTGTACGCATCCATATAGTGTTGTCCCTGCCTCGGAAAATGTTTTCCTCGAATGAAATTTCATTGTTGTCATCGGCATCTTGGTCGCTGCTATCATAATCATCATCTATTTCAATAAAATTGGTATCGGCACACACATCTTCAACATCAGATATTTCTTCATCAGACCCTCGCTGTGGTAGCCATTCGTCGTCCGATTCTTGTTCCTTGAAGAGATCAGGCTCAACATCGGATTCACTGTCGGAAACCTCATTCAATAGTTTTCTTATATGCAACCTCTGTTGTAAATAAGTCATTCTATAAAGAAAATTATATGTAATAGCATGGCTAATTTTTAAATGAACCCAATCATATTACCTTTTGAATTCCCGTTTTGATACTTCTTCGTTATCGTCAGCCATGTCAGTTAAAAAATATACTGGTTAAATAATCTCAAAGGAAATTGAAATGTACAAAGTAAACTAGACCGAATTATACCAAGTCTTCCGCTTGACTGAACTAGGAGAAGGTGCAACGGTGAGTAAAAGATTGCAAGTGAACCATATGTTTCAACAGCTAATTTGAATGGACAAAATATAAAATTCCGGAATCAAAACCACAGTTAACATAACAATAAGTTAGGTACCAGATGAGTTTACCCACTGCCCCTCATTTACGTCCTGACAGGTAGAAAATGAAAGAAATTAAATTAAAATCTCATTTTCCGAATAAGGACACACCATATGAAAGCGCAGAGTATATACAACAAAAAAATTGGCAAATGAATCACTCGGTTTCTTTCCTGTAAATAAATGAAAGGAGGGGAAGTTTCTAGACTTTACTCTCATTTAATATTCCCGCGGTTTATGTGAAAGCACATGTTTAGTGATAATTATTACCTGTTGGTGCTGTTATCGCTGAAGACGGGTCAGTACCTGGCTTTCTTGGTATAAGTGCGATAAACAAATTGCTTATTGTTAACTGCCTGCTGCTAAGCACCTATTGCAAACCGATTGCTCATACGTTATCCTCCTCTAGAAGTTGTTAAGTTTCTGTATTACATTTGTACCACGTCGCTCATAATCCAAGAATTTCATACCCGCTCACATGAGGGTTAATGCTCTGCCGGAGGATATCAGGACTATTCCGACACTACCACTATTCATGAAAAAAATAAAGAAATTTTTGTTGACCTAGTTTTCGCATTCACTGCAACTGACGGCATTTTACTGTATATATTTTGGTTTTTCTTATGTTGCTTATCCAATTCCTATTTGAGGACGTCACTGGGTCTCTGGAGGTATGATCGTCCCATTGTTTTTGTGTACCTGCTTTGCTGGCGTGCATACTGTTTTCATGTGGTCTCTGGGAGCGGCTGTGATGCAATTGTGGCGGGTACATAGTTTGATTTCTGGTTTTGTCTAGTTATTTAGGTACGTTCTCAAAGTACAGTTTTTTCCTCAGATGACAGAACTTCACTTTAATGTTATTTGTTTTGTTTACTTTGTATCTCTTTAAACTTTGCCTTTTGTCTTGACTTTATAATGGATTTTACTGGTAAGATGATTTGATGTTACTCTAGTATATTCTTTGAATATGATTGAATTTAAGTCATAATAGCTGAGTATTGATTTAAGTCATGGTATTGTAAGAGTAGTGTGTCTTTAACTACCTAAATAATTTTGGCTATGATTGCTTGAGCAATAGGTTGTTTGCTGATCTTGTAATTTAAAATGTAATTGAATGGAACTGAAGTTAGACTGAACTTGAATATGAAATGATATTTTTGCTATAACTGTTTTTGTTTATGTTTAGTCTAACCTGAAACTGAATTGGGTAGACTAAATTTTATTCTTGTTCAACTTTTGTACAATAATTTGTCTATTACATAGATTTTCCCAACTCTCATACCAGCCTTGCTGGCCGAGTGAGGAGCACTGAAATTATACTAGAATTGGACTGGAAATTTAAGAGACATTGTGTTTAAAACCTCTTTAAAATTTTTGTTAAAAAAACAAAACAAAAAAATATATATTCGAGCAAGGCGTTGCAAATTAATAAATTAATTACTAAATTAAATAAACAAGCAATTACCTGTCCGTTGCCTCTGGAAACCCATAAAATTTAATGCCAGATCCTTGCACTTTTATGCTATCGCAACCCTTTGCGCAACATTTGAACAATATTTTTCCGTTATGCATGTTTCTCATAACATGCAAGCAATTACAAGATTTTGTAAATTGACTATACCCAACGTTTATTTACTAGGTGACTCTTATGCCGCGGTTGTAATAAATATACCTTGAACAAAATCAGTTGAAAGTTTCTTCCATAGTCTGTTAATTGCTCCTTTGGTATTTTGCTAAACAATTTTGAATTCTATCTATAATTCCAACTATCTTTTATTCAATCTATGTACCTAACGTTCTAATGTAGAATAAGCTGAGATTCTTTAATAAATACTTTTCTATTTCTTTTCTATTCTGTTCTAAAAATTTCAATAGTTGGTTTTTCATTCCCTAAAATTGAACTGTCACTCCTCATTTGCCAGAATAAATTTGCGGCAAAACTGACAGAAAAACCTTTTTTAATTTTGACAGAAGCAGTGGATTTTTGACAGCAAAATGGAGCATGCATATCTAATTGCGCTCTTCACACATATTCATTTTAATAAGGTCACGCATCTAAAACTTTTATGGAGTAGTGGTGCCATAGCGAGGGTTTTTAATACCATGACTGGGTAATGTAAGGGAGGTGGATATCTGTAAATATCTAATCTGTGCTTCAATCGTGTAAGTAAGCAAGTCGACTAGATAAAAGGCTGAACTACAATAGAAGTAAATAACTTTACGGAATTGGAAGAGACTGAGGTTTACTTACGAAAAATTGATATTTTTAGCCTAAGTATATAACACATTCCGTAAGAGTTATTATCTTGATATTTAATGTTTTCAATTTTAAAAATTGGTAAAAGTTAAAAAATTAACAAATGAAAGTTGATTTAATTGGAGATTTGTGCTTTCTATTAATTCGCAGTACCATCTTTACTCCATTTTAATTTGTATATTGCACTTTTAATCATTTAGTAATAATTTATTTGCTTGAACACATCGCGTTCTTACGGAATGAGCGATTCTTAGCGCACTATACTTATGGTAAATTTTATATTTAAACTTAATGATAGTTCCCCGCACACGAGTTAAAGTTAATTTGTGTACGCCTGTTAAATTAAAGGGCGCGTTCGCTTTACGTAAGTAAATGTACTTACGTACACTTCTATTGTAGTTCAGCCTAAACATTTTGATATTCATATTCAATGTCGATTTTGGTTTATTCAATCAAAGACTCTATAAAGCCTCGTTTCCACTTATACAAATTTTCTTACCCGACAAGTTTTGAAACAAGTTGGCAACATTCTGTCCAAGTGGAAACGCTATATGAAAATTCAGACACATGCTGGCAACTTGTTCGATGTCGGCTGTAAAAGCTCACAGAATTTGTTGGCTGGATTTGTTCATTTAAGTGGAAACGGTCATTTGTTGTGTTGGCTAAACTAGTGGAAGGCAATGGAGTAGAGAAGTTAAGCCAACAAGTTCGCAAGAATTTATTTAAATGGAAACACTTGTAAGTTTAAGCATAGGTGGCATAAGAACGTTTAGGCTAACATGTCGGCTCCCAACAATTACACAACAAGTTGCCGAACAAGTTGGCACAATTTGTATAAATGGAAACGAGGCTTAACACAAAGATGTTGCAGGCATATTGTATAGCCTATCTATAGAACTCAATTTTCTAAAATAGAATTGAATATCTGAAATTCCACAGTGTTTCATATCCAACAAATCTTCTTATGGAAGCCTTAATTTTTTCTTAGAAATTTACTGGATATTTTTTCATTAGAATTTGTATGCATTTTTAGCGGCCGACGTCATACATGAAAGCATTACATCTGAAAATGACTCAATTCGGACACTAAATGAATAACAATTCTGGCGAAAACTTTTCAGTAAATTTCTAAGAAATGAATAATAAATTATCGTTTAACTATAGCGTCTACGCTCATAAAAATTATAGCCACCCCCAAGCACCTATTATCGACCAAATGCATACAAATTCTGTGGAAAATATATTCAATAAATATCAAGGAAAAAAATTGAGGCCTCTATATCAGATCAGGTCAGGACATCGTTTTAATATTGGAGCGAGGTATTGCTGTCGGTCTCCAATACTGCATACAAATTCTAAAGAAAATATTTCCAGTAAATTTTTAAGGTGTGGTGCTCATGATTAGTGGGCCGTATACATACAATGCGAAGTTTTAATAATTTCTCAACAGAGGAGGAATCTCCGAAATTCCACATTACTTTTCACTAGGGCCAAACAAGGGATGGCCAATACTTGGAAGAATTTCGATGCGCCGATATTTTCATATTGTTTTTAAAAATATCGATACACCAATATATTGCTCTTAAAATATCGATATCCTTTGTATTGTCGATATTTGGTATTATATTATAAATATTATTACCTCGCCTTTCGCCTTTTAATGTATTGCAGTGCCCGTGCAGTTGACCTATAATTGGTATTGTAGCAATAATTGATATATGACGATGATACTGTATGAAAGTCCATTTCGTTGTACTGATTGATTACAAACAAAGAAAATATCTAAACAGTCAAAAATAGGCACATCTACCTATCTCATACACATACGATTCTCTGTTACTGTTATTGGTAAAATTACCGACCGTTTGTTTCGTTTAAAGCCTGAGTTGCAAAGAGGCGCGGTCGATAAACCTGTCTAAAGTTAAAATGTATAAAGAAATCACAAAGCAGAGGTAGAATGTGCTGCTAAGGATATAGAAGTTGAAAATATTTCAACTTGAGACGCTCAACAAATTGAAATTGTGAGTGAAAATAGAAAATTTTAAATAATACTCTTCAGTATTTAATTTCTAGTTTATTTAATTATTCGCAATTTAACGATTTTATTTAATGATGGATAGAAAATTGAACACCTGCTAGAGTGTCATCTTTGGAACAGCAAAAGCAATTCACTGCGTCCCCGCCAGCACAATAATTCGTGACCGCGTCTCGCGACAGCGGCTCATTGTAACTCAGGCTTCAAGCAATCAGCCAGCACAACAGATTACAATTCATATTCACACTATTTAACCAATATTTTCATCATACCCCTCATTATTATGCTATACAAAGCATGCTCTTGCCTGCTTTTTTCCATGCCCATCTTCACCTCATGCCATGCCAAAGCAAATTGTGTGTCCTGCTTCAGCGTTTCTGGTCTGCGCTAGTTGGTTAGTCAGAAGGACCCTGTTTAGACGGGTCAGTACGCTACCTCTGCCTCACGAAAACTTGTCGGTTAGATGATGGTTGGGGGTAGGAATTAAGTATCACCATATCGATATATCGTATATCGCCCATCCCTAGGCCAAGTTACACAATATCTTTATATTATAGAATCTTTGATTCAATGCTTTAGCTTTTAATTTATTAGTACTGCCCCATAGCAGCTGACAATTTTTTTCTGGAGTCCTAAATCAAAGTTTTAGTTAATTATTTTATAGGGTTATATTTATGTTAAGTTTACAACAATTTTTCTCACGGGGGACTACTCTAGCCACTTTCATGCTACTTTAAAGCTACTATATAAATATTTCGACTGGCAAAACTGACACTTAATTAAAATTGAATCTATTAAAGCAGAAAGCCGAAAATCTAACAAAATATGTACAACTCTGACCCCTTTTCCTTTTATTTCACCTCTGTGGTTCCGCTTCGTAAATGAGATCACTTACTTTCACTTTTGTTTTGTCCTTATAATATTTAGACTTTTTATGTTTGGTCTCAACGTCATGCGGACTTTTTGAGAAAATTTCGCCTACCGGATCAGAGACATAGCAATCTTTTCGTCATTCACTTCGAATCTCATATCTGGACAACAATTTAAATTAGTTGGAATCATGCATCCTTTCCGGAACTCTCGAAAAAACTCTAGAAACAGAATATTTATACTCTCGTTAGAGTAAAGCACGGTTCTTTCTCGTCTGGTCTGCTCACACTTTCAATTCATGAATCGAAAGACAAATATTCAATTATATACCTAAAAATCAATCTGGTGAAGAATCAAGTTCAGGTGCAGACGAGGCCAAGGAGACTTGGGATGATTACTGAAATAGTATAAGTTTACTTTGTGCTTTCAATATGGGTTACTTTACTAGAAGATTGAAAAAGATGAAAGCAAATAAATAATTGAAATTACTTAGACATACTACCACAAAACATATTAGATGACTTACGCAGTATGAATGGGTCAATGAATATCTGGCTATGAAGATCAGTTTCAAAGTAACTGTTTAATTTAAAACTTTTCTCTCTAGTAAGGTTTCCATGTAATATTTATTGGAACAATCAAGCTAGAAAAGTGTTTATGGCGTTGGTTATGAATATTTTAAATATCTACTTAAAACTGTTTGTGATGTATTTGATCGAAAAGGATACAATTCAGAGCATACGATACATAATTACAGTTAAATTGGACAAATACAAAATCTATCACAATTGTCAAGCAACAAGCCAAAACAGAATGAATATTAATTATGTAAGCCTAGTAGTCAAAACTTTTGAAATACCAAAAAAGATTAATATTGTCTCACAAATCCCAAAATATCAGATTGCAGCTCCAGAATTTTATACATAGTTATCGAAATTTTTCATTAGAATCATTTGTACCTGTGGTTTTTTAAAATAACTCCTTATTTGCAAAATTTACGATTTTAAACTAATTATACCATTTGACATAAGGGTTTATATTTTATAATCCTGCCTAGTATAGCGATTATAATATTATTAACAAAATAATAACCACTGACGTACCCAAAAACACTCTCACGAAAAACAAAAAAAAAATCAAAAAAAAAAAAACAAAATC